>JXSR01S075030.1:9998-20907 GCA_000969725.1 Ophiothrix spiculata | reverse complement strand
GCGTTCAAATTGTACGCAGCGCCAGTTCAGCTCCAACCCTACCCACTCACCAAATATCATCAACATAGGGCATACGGTTTACGAGATTTGCTCCGTACAAGAAATGTGGACGGCGGACAGTTTTAAGGAATGGTATGTCTCTTCTGAAAAATTTTCAGGCGAGACAAAAATGCTAATTGTATAACCCTGTCAATGTTGTTATAAGATGAAGCAAAATTCAGAGCAAAGATAACAATTTTTGGAATTATTAATTTTTAAACTGAATAAAAATAGATCTTGCCAGTCTTTTATTCATGAAGAATGTCTCTGACACTCAAAGTTATTTACAATTTGTAGTAAATGCTACTTAAGGTCGTTGACGTCACTTGAGCATTTCTTTTCACTCTTTACAGAGACATTTTTCATGAATAAAAGACTGAGCAATACCGACATGGCAGTCTTGGATTTTTCCAAGGCCTTTGATGTTATGCCCCACCATCGCCTGCTTTTGAAGTTGGATCATTATGGTATTAGAGATAAAACCCTAAGATGGATTGGTTCCTTCCTGACCAAACGTTTTCAAAGAGTTGTCGTAAATGGTGAGACATCGGAGTGGAAACCTGTGCTCAGTTGTGCCCCACAAGGCACTGTATTAGGCCCCCACCTGTTTCTTGTGCTGATAAATGACATCCATGAAAACGTCAAGAGCTGCACAAGGCTTTTTGCAGACGACTGTCTTCTTTACAACACAATCAATTCACCTGAAGATGAAGATGTTCTCCAGAGGGACCTTGATCAGATGGTAGATTGGTCCCATAAATGGGGCATGCGTTTCAACCCTGCAAAATGCAGCACTCTTCGTTTGACCAGAGACAGACACCCTGGAAAAACAAATTATGAGATGATGGGCACTGTCCTTGAAGAAACAGATGAGACTAAATACCTGGGAATTTTCCTGCAAAAAGATCTGCGATGGAATAAGCAAACTTAGTCTGCAACCAGTAAAGCTACCAAAGTTCTCAATTTTGTTAGACGCAACTTTTACCAAGTCACACCTGAAGTTAAAGAAAAACTCTACCACACCTTAATACGACCTCATCTTGACTACGCAACTGCGGCTTGGGACCCTCACACACGTAAAAACATAAAATCCATTGAGCGCGTACAATAACGTGCTGCAAGGTTCGTGACAAACACTTATGGCAAAGACACCAGCATAAGCAAGATCCTCGATTCACTTGGATGGACAACCATGCAAGAAAGGCGTAAACAACACCGCCTGTCTTGTCTAAATAAAATGATAAATGGGCATTTGGACATTAAATACCTTGACTACATTCAACCTAAGGCTGATAGACCGAGAAGGGGGTACAACTGCCAATTACAACAGACCTACGCCAGAACAGATGCCTTCGCTAACTCCTACTTTCAAAGAACCGTGACCGAGTGGAACCAGCTTCAACCAGAGACTATCATCCACACTGACCCTACCCAATTCAAAACTGCCCTGTCTGCCCCCCCCCTGCTGCAAATTAGTCCACCCTCATCCGCACCTCCAGTTAAAACTCAGCCGAGTATTTTGGAGGACCAACCACCAAGTACCAAGTACACAGGATATTATTTTGCTCTTTTATATTGTATCAGCAGAAAAAATAAACAATATTCCAAGGTCACGTCCTTAGGGGGATATCTCATGGGCTCTAATATTGATTGTACTTCAATTACTGAAGTATCTGAAGCTGATCCTTTTATGAATATGTCAGAAGCTGAATTATCTGAAACCTTGACTATATCTTACTACAATTTGTTTTATCCACATGAAATTTATGCGCATGGACAAAACACTGATCTACTGGGATCATGTAATTTTATGAATATAAATACGGTATAAATCCTGTGTCAGCTGAAATGTGACAAGTAATATTTAAATGAATGATATGTTTTAAGTCTCTATTTTTAGAGTGGTGACTTTAAAAAAAGTTGTACCATGATATGGACATAATACAACCAAATCTTAAATGCAAGTTGTTAAGAAATGCATGATAGAAAATGTTGCTTAGACAACCTTTATTTCATATGTTATTTTCATAAAAACATTAAGACACGGAACACATTTTTTTGTAATTTTTTTTGTGTGGGGGTGTTTGTTTGTTAACTCCAGATATAACTAGATATTTACTTTAAATCAATGCAATTTCAAATTGATGATAATAATGATGGTCATTTCTGGAGTGACATTTCCTTTTGTGAGCTTTCTAAGGTCAAATTCAGTGTTTGTCTGATTTTAATTCTTTAATTTATAACATGTTCACTTTTTGACCAATATATTTGATATTTTTCCCTTTTCATGTTTTTTCTTGTTCAAAAGAGGTCTTTTTCACTTCTGCAAGATGCAATTTGGCTAAACAAGAAGCACTCCTTGGGTAAAATGTCTGCTACATGATGGAATACATATGCAGCATTTAGATGCTAAAAATGTTTTGTAGCTATATCCTGTTCCACAAAAGTGGAAATTTTTACTCAATATTATATCTGCACACGTTTCGACCTTAATTTGTCTAGCGCAAAATGTATCAACTGCAAAAATAATGTGATAGTACGGCATACGTTCAAATTTTCATGTGCGCAAAGATATATGTGTGATGATTCAAAATGGTTATGCACAAAAATGTCTGTATGTGAAAAATTTAAAAGCATCATGCAACATGTAAATCCATAGACTATTGCTAGATAACAACAATGGGGCTTTTCTCACTGAAAATGAAAATTATCATATTTTTCATTATTCCTCAAATTGATATTCTGTTAAATATTGTTGTAACATAAAAGATTGATTACCTGCAAATTTGAATTTAAATATTCACTTGCAAATTCTTGTTTATTGTTTTTTTTTGTTCCCTGCTATTTATTTTTGTTGTGTTCATTGCTATCTATGTTATAATGAGAAAAAATAACCACAGGAAAATAGAAATTAATTGGACAATGAAAACAAAACCCCAGGTTAAAAGATACATTTACAAACGATGGACCCCATACCCAGGATCTTGTTTACAGTGTCCAATAAATCATTGATTTACCTATAGTACTCTTCAATGTGGAGTGCTATCACTGCTTTCAAATCAGAACAGGTTTGAAAACCATGCACTGATGGTGTCAGGACATGTATGACAAGTAATATTTCGGTTGTATTACTGAACGAACAAGTTCAAATAAATCTATAAATCAGTGATTTATAAGCAATTTAATTTTGTGTAAAAACCTATACAATATGTAATATATTTATGCAAACTATTCTGACAATATTGAAACAAAAACTTGCAGCAAATGCATGTCTGGCCTTGTTTGCTTTTTTAGGTCATGATAAATCAGATGTAGTTTCAAGTAACAAGCAAGATTGAATTTATTCTCATAAGGATTGTACAAGCATTTATATTTGATTGAAAACAACACAAGTAGTTGTCTGGCGAATTTTGAGTAGAAAAAAATATCTAAATGAAAAATGCTGGTTGATATTCGACAGCTTTTTAAATGTCTTTATATCATGGAATATTAACAAGATGGGCTGTAATTTTGACACACACAATTCAAAAACATATTTAGAGTGTTAATGAGATACAAGAATAAATCGGACTCCGAACAAGGTTGTTGAAGTAGCACCAGCAGTTAGATGTGTGTAGCATTCTTAAAGAAGTTAACATTCATGAGACAGCTGCAGTCCTATACAAAATGCACACCAGTCTATGCCCATCAGACCTTCGAGCTCTGCTTCCTCAGCGATGTATCATAGAGGGGCCGCCCGGTACGGTCTGTCCATGCCTTGCCATGCTCTTGCCGTTCCTGTATCCAGAGCTGTTTCCGCTGGCTGGAGTTTCGTCCACGCAGCCTTGCATATGTGGAATAACTTGCCAGATGGTGTAGTCGGTGACGTCTCTGATGGTGGTGTGACACCCTTTAAAAAACAAGAGTGACTGCATACATGTGTTTAAAGCTTCTTCCCAGCACTCCAGTTCTCCTTTTGCTGCTAACCACTAATTAGGCCATGGTGATATCTATTATAGTGCAGTACAGCTTATGATATTTATTTATTTCTTTTCTTCATGGGTTATTGTTACGACATGAAAAACATAGTGCAGTAGGGGAATTAGTTACTGCACCGCTTTATTTGGTTACCCAATATATAACACATGATCTTTTACCTCAAGATAGCATTATTTTGTATTTGTGTTTATTACGTTCTGTAAAGTACAATAATTTTGTTTACATTCTGTCATATGCATTGATGTCACAGAATGAAATCCTGACTTTTGATTAGTCAATTTAGACTACAATTTACAGACTACTGCATTTAAGCAGGAAAGTTTGGCGACCACAGGTGGTATCCGGCGGCCTACCCAAAAGGCGGAAAACCTCAGGAGCTTACAAAAACGATAGTTAATAGGCATAGTATAAATAGTAATCAAAAGATATACAGGTTTATTTAAAGTTGTTAAAAATCTAAATTTCGGAGACCTGTTTTGTATTGGACTATGTTATTTGACTCAAGGAGGGAGATGGGCAATTCGTCCCAATCTAAGATGGTGCGTGGGAAAAAAATAAATTTTTAGGCGTTGGTAGTTGGTCCCATTACGCGAAATTTGGCAGGGTGGTACTGACGAGTCTTGGTTGTAGGTTGGCGTTGAATATAATCTGGAATTGGTATAGCTGTGTCCTGGCTATTTATAGCTATTTAAATGATAACCATCATCTCCTGGAATATAGAGCTTAATTGATGATCTTTGTATTGAATGCAATAATTGCTGGTAACAGCTGTATACTTGATGAAACTGATAGATAATGTGTTGCATATATGTGACCCGTCATATCGAAAGGTACCTTAATACCGGCATAGTAAATTACGAGATACAGGCCATTGAAGCTGAGCATAGTCAAAAATCACGTCCAAGGTCGATTTTCTAATTTCGCCAGAAACGTTACCTTTGAAGTGTATTTTATCATATCAATCAGGTTCCAACATCCAAAACATAAGATAAATGTTTTAAAAACGAGATAAAAATCCTTTATCAATTCACGTTTAACCAGCACAGAAACTTTAAACTTGATTTTCTCAGAACTTTAGTTTTCGGAATCAGCCCGATACCTTTTACCAATTTGGATGTAACTTTGTAATCGAACATCCAATAACCAAAAGCAAGGTGTCATTTTAAAGCTTAAAATATAATCTTTCAGATGACACCAAATAATCAATTTTAATTTTGCCGACCTTAAGGTACCTTTCGATATGACGGGTCACATATGTGGTTTTAAATGATACTACTAATTAATACTGTTCTAAAATCAGTTTATAGTTTAAATACAAGTGGCCTAGCGGTTGTGAAACATATATTGAACTGGGTGCTACTTATGCAAAAAAGATAACTCACTAACACTGTTCAAAATGCAATTGTAGTTCACATAACCCTATAATGTTGTGTTTATCTTTATTAAACAATAGCCATTTAGTTTGTGAAACCCGCTGCTGCTTTTATGAAATTAAATGATGACGCTTATTTGATGCCAGAGATATTGCGATGATTGTTTTAAATAGTTGCAGTTCAAGAAGAGTCATGAGTTTGTGAAGCCTGCTGCTGATATGAATTCTAATGATGACTCCTATTGATGTCACAGACACTGCCATGGTTGTTTGAAATACAGATGCAGTTCAAGAATACTAGTAATAGTTGTGTAGATGTGAAACCTGTATTTCTACTGAAAGTGCTCTGTGCATAAATGCATTAAAATGATGCGTGTAAGTTGTAACTGCCCTAAATGTATAAGAGCTATAGATGCAATTCAATTGCTTTAGTCAGACATGAGACATACAAATCTAAACGTAAATGATAAAAGTATTGCCTTTGAACAGTTGCAGGCAAATCTTGCACAAGATGCCAGTACAATATGATCATGAAATACATCACTCAAATATTGTAAAATTTGCAACAAAATTACACCTTTCTTGATATTTACAAGGAGTAGAAAAAAAAAGATTACTATTGTATCATCATGCAGGATAGATATTCCAACATACATATTTATCTTCTTTGAAAAGTATGCGTTGATAAGAATATTAGTAGTTACAAACATTGATTCCAATGCATTACATACATTGATTTTATAACTTTTAAGAGCAGTTTATAGATAAAATGTTACATATATAATAAATCAACAAACTGAAGTATTGAAATTGTGGCTTACACAGTAAGACCTAAGTTATGAAAATGAAATATAACAACAAAAATCATTCAATACAAGAAAAAATCCCTGTGCAAATTATACAAGGATGTTTAATTTAAAGAGAACATCCTCTTTTTATTGTCGCAAGACAGGCAGCCATTACAAGTACACTTTTAATTGTGTCCTTCGCTGACATGCATGTTTCGCTGTCTTAGCTTTTTGAAAATGCAAGTACTATATTGTACGTGACTGACAGTTGCAAGGTGCTTAATATCTCCCAACAGGGCACAATCTGACAGACTGATGCGAACACAGAGCTCTTTAGGGAACTCTTATATACTTATCCCAGTCACAATTTTCCCAGATAATAACTAAATTTATGAGTTCAGACTGCTTTAAAAAAATTAAATTATCATAGCTCTTTGGTCGAAAAGCAAGGCGGGAGGCCGCTTAAGTTTTTATAACCAGTCTTTGAAAAGTGAGGAGGGAAGTGACATGAAAGCTGACGAAAAAGTGAATAAGACTCAGTAACAGTGTATCAGCAAATTTCAGGATTTAAAAAATATAAGTTTAAACTAAGGTTTCTTTAACTAGCGTATTCACAACATGTGGTACAAAAGACATCTTTTTGGTCATTTTTTATAGGTATGGAGTGCAGGCCTATGTCTGTTTCCGGTGAGAAAATAGCTTCAGTCTTGCGTATTATTTAATTTATATTGACATTCATTTTTTTTTTTACTTCCTGATGACAATTGGTTTTGCCTCCTACTCCAAATTGTGATAGAAAAGTACCCAAACTCACTCAAACTAATTGCTTTTTTAGCTAATTTCTACCAAAACACCAAATTTAATCTCTGATAAGAATGCTCAAATATAATACTATATAGATGTTGAAAAAATAATGGCAGGTATATGTAGAGCATGTCAATGCCCCCCCCCCCCCCCACAAAAAAAGGTTCTATCATTGCACAGCCTAAATACATGTTTTTGATCCATCACACACATTGTCACACACAAATATGACAAAGTACAAAACAGGTCCACAAAAACTCCCTAAATGTCCACCAAAAATACACCTGAAGCTCAAAAAACTACACAAAATACTTGAAAAACTACTTTTTTTTTTCTTTTTTCTTGTCACTTTGTCAAAACCACAACAATTATATAGTTTTGGGTCGACCAAAACGAAAATTTTTCCTGCAAAAGGTCCACTTTTTGAAAATCCGCACCCCCTTGAAAAAATCCTGGCTACGGGCCTGGTCACACAATCTGTCTCATAAGATGGTTAACTATTGTAGGCATAAATACATAATAATAGTGAGTGCCTCCCCGTCCCCCGAGACCGCGAGTACATAGCACTGCCTGAATACATGTCTTGGCTTGGTCGCACACAATCTATATTGTCAGACAATTTAAAACTGTGCACATCAAAATAGATGACAGTTTGCTGACATTCAGGACATATTACTTTCTATGTATGTTCTAGCTGTCGGCAAATCTTCACAGATCAAAATTGGAAACATTCACATGAGAATACAGCATAGCATGCAGACGCATAAGTAGATGACTTGCAATGTCCTTATGAAAATAATAAGGCCAGAGTCAAGGGTGGCCGCCACGATTTATAGTTCTAACCTAATAAGATTTAGGGACTAGGGGGTTTCTAAACCGCAAATTTAGGATACATTTTACATGCTTTTCTATTGGTGCATTTATATTGAAACTGTTACACATTTTTACCTTTATTGAAATAATAACAAAATGCTCCTATAGTGATACACTTTATTATATTATTCTAAATCCGCTGGGGTTCACACGTGAACTCTATTCGCAGCAAAGTAATTTCAAGTTTATTCGATGTACTATTTTAACGTATTAAAATTTACACAAGTGACACCGCGGAAGATAACTTTATCAAATATGGTAGCTCTCTGGTAGAGAGGCATGGCCACCTTCATCTGGCCAGAGCAGAGGAGGTTTTCAGAATATCCCACAATGCATTATTCTGATACACTTAGATATAATAGGCAATATTGGTTTTCTGGACAAGGGGCTCTTAGGAATTTGAGAATTCCATTGAATAGTACTCATTCATATCTTTCCAGGGATGTGTTTCTTTTCACAATAGCCCATTGTTTACCCACATTGCTGACACCTCAAAAACTTCAGAAACCCACATTGCTGACACCTCAAAAACGTCAGAAACCTGTACAGAAGTATAGGAGTTCAAATTGGATTTGCAGGTATATTGTACAATGTTGCATTGCATTGTGGGATATTGTGAAAACCTCCTTTGTGGCCAGAGTAAGATTGTTAGAACATCTCAGGAATCCCATTCCCGACTGGGAAGACTCTATCCCAGGAAGAAAACAAGCTTACTCAAATCCCTTAAATGATTTACATTTGGAGGGAAATAATATCTAATCAAAACAAACCAAATAAGCTAAAAAAATCAACAAACCCAATAAGCTTAAAAAATCAAAGGTCATGGGTGACAGGGGACGCAACATATTTAACACTTTATAGTATTGAGCACTTAAAGCCAACAGCACAACATTAGGAGGAAAGTAAAATTATATATTAAAAATTCCTTTTAATTGTAAAAACTTGTCGGAAGTATTTTAAAAATGTGCTTATCCAAGGCAAGCTGATATGCTTAGGTTGAGATACAAACTAATATCTTCCATTCAACTTTTTTTACCGACTTCGATGCCTTGAATTATAATCGAGAGAACCAAACGGAAGTCCTGAATCCCACCTGAAATATTTTCGAGAATCCTGAGCACTAAAATTCCCGAAATTCACAACCTTAAGCCGGAGTCATACTGCACTGCACCAATGACACTATATATCAATTAATCCAGGTGTGCTCACCACTCAAGCCAATAGCCAGGTTTTTCAGAGGGGTGCAGAACTTATAAGAAGAGGACATTTTTAAAGTTTTTATGATAATTATGCCACATTTTATTCAAGACTAATTTCATGATGTCTTACATGAAGGATGAACCATTTTTCTTAGACAAAATTAAATAAGAATCCACGAGAACACTTTCACTTTAACATCCCACAAGCCTTTGAGTAAAGTAAGTGCTGTCATTATAAAGTTATTTCCTTTTGAGCCAATTTCATTTTCCATCAATTACATCTATCTTTTCTAAGACATCAGTACAAATGTGATCAAACCATTTTACTCAAGCTGTAAAAGCAAGATACATCTACACAGAACCTTAAAACAAATTTCAGCAAATCCCATGAGCTCAGACATGTAATTGAACATAATTACATCACACATAATTTAAGTCGCGCAGACACACTCTTCATTGAAACAAGACACGGAATTAGTTGTAATTTCAGACACAACGCTGATGTTTCGTTGCTCACGGGCAAACCTTTTGCCGCTCTATAAATGTGAGCAACGATTGTAAGAACATAAAATGACAAGATTATTCTTCCTTGAGGCGAATGTACCAGTTTAACTTGAAACCTGAAATGATACTCAAGTAGTCTAGAAGAACACTAAAGATCTTATACATAGGAAACAAAAAAAACCTAATCTATGGTAAAACTGCAACAGGAAGTAAATTGGTTCTATGGAATATAGATAACATCACTAGGGTGGACACAAAATCAATCTGTTGCATGGGACGCTCCAGGCAGGGGTAAAAGTCATTGCCGGGGTCAAATTTGTTTCAGAACATGTTCGTCTTATCTTAAGGAATGAGAAAAAGTATACTTTACCCATCTCTGATAAATGATTTTGAGTTATAACCAAAACAATGAAAAGGTCATACAGGTATTACATGTTGGGCCTATGACTATGACTCGAGGGTCAAAAATTTAAAACTGTCAGATTTGGTTAAAAACGGTCTTGAATTGTTTGTCTTGCAAAATCTACACAAAGTAATATTTGTCAATGTATTTGATCAATCGT
This sequence comes from Ophiothrix spiculata, assembly GCA_000969725.1. Classification (NCBI taxonomy): domain Eukaryota; kingdom Metazoa; phylum Echinodermata; class Ophiuroidea; order Amphilepidida; family Ophiotrichidae; genus Ophiothrix; species Ophiothrix spiculata. Next base: position 10,787 of record JXSR01S075030.1, on the reverse strand, counting down.
TTCTATTATCAAGGAACACTCTTTATTTACAATTGGTGCAAATAAAAAAAAAATATCTTGGTCAAAAGTACACTTTTTCCACTTTGTTATGATGAGATATGTTATTTTGTTAGAATGGTTTTGGTATAAAATTGGATTGATTGAGCCCATATTTATTGGTCGAGCTATGAGTTGCAAAAATATTTTAAAACTCATAGCGAGACCAATAAATATCGGGCGTAAATCATCCAATTTTATCATTATCATGTTTTGGATCCAATATTTTCCCACACTTGGACACCTCAAAGCATGATAATGAATAAAATTGGACCAAATTAGAAATCTGACCCTCTGCAATGACTTACTTCCCTCCTGCAGGGTCCCACTTTTACCTATGATCCATAGAACTCATCTACATATAGAAAAGACACATAAAAATAACTTCCTGTTGCACATAAACATGTTTTAATCCCTATAGCATAAAATGGTACTGAGACCATGAGCACCAGGATGACTTGTCTTAACCCTACTTTTTTCTTCAAACGATGCGATTTTGTCACCATCTTCCTCAATTTGGATATATTCTTTTAATGTTATAGGCCTAACAGTTATCATGATTCCTCGATAGAGTACTGATGCGAATAGTTTGATTATAACTGCTATCAATTCTGACGTATTGATATCCATAAACATTAGTGTCCCGGGATTAGTGTCTATTTATATGAATATTTAGTGAGTCGTTCATGACGTATTTATTGTTTCTTTACTAAATAAATCGATGGGTGTGCAACAAATCGTTCTAAACCAATC
>JXSR01S075029.1:56546-71666 GCA_000969725.1 Ophiothrix spiculata | reverse complement strand
TTCCCTGTTTATTCCCACGAGGTCATTTTGAATTTTAAACATCATTGCAAGTCTGGTCTTTTCTCTCCTGATTTTTAATGTGTCCCATTCCAGAGTTTCCAACATTTTGTCAACACTGCTGTCCCACTTGTAATCACCCATGCAGAAACGTGCTGCTTTGCGTTGAACCTTTTCAATTTTGTCTACTGTTCCCTTTTTGTATGGGTCCCAGGCACAACTTGCATACTCGAGGACTGGTCTCACTAACGTGGTATAAGCAGTTGATTTAACTTCCCTTGGGCAGAACCACAAGTTCCTCTGCAGCATTCCAAGTGTGCGATTTGCTTTGCTGATGGTGTTAGATACATGCTCATCCCAGTTGAGTTTGCTATCAAGTTGGACTCCCAGATATGGATGTGATGGACATTTTTGCAAGATCTGTTCACAGAAGATGTAGTCTCTGTCAATACTTTCGCTCGAAGCTATACCCGTTTGATAAGGCTTATCAATGTTTATGTTGTGTTGAATTAATGCTAGATAGAACTTTATACTTTTTTGGCGCTCAAGCATGATAAATGTCGCCAAAGCGCTCAGAATTAATACACCATACCCAAAGTATGCACTGCGCACGCTCAGAGTTTTGCCGCTTGCTTGCTATAAAAACTTTGCACCGACCATGCTGTCAATGCCTTGGTTAGCATGGCTAGCAATTTTTTACATGACCTTTGACACATGTCAAATGCGCTTTTATGCGCTACTTTTTTTGTTCAAAAATTTCACTTTTTTATGCAAAAATCATTTTAATGCTTTAGTTTTAATCCGTTCACCATGGGAAATGTACCCGTTTATATTTGAAAGGTGAAAATAGTGGCAAATTTTGACGCGAAAATGTAACTTTCCTAAATCATTTTTTTCTATTTTAAAAACTGTTACAAATTAAGGTCATTTTTTAGTAACTAGGTTTAAATTGTGACCTTTACTCCCTAAAACGTCCATTAAACCCTCTTAAACCAACATTATAAAAGGTTTAAACCCGATTTTGGGGTGCAAGTTCAGTTGAGTCTTGTTGTAACATTACGGAAGATCGTCAATGGTGATGCACTGTTTGGCTAATACGCTCTTCGGAAAAAGGTAGATTTTACTGAAATATCATCCTCTTGTGGAACGAGAACAATTGTAGTCAATAGTTTTAAGTTTTTTTAACACAAGTAAAGTAAACCGCTTTTTTCGCCAAAAGTTGTGGTATAAAGCTCAGAATTAATGACCAGTAAAGGAAATCATGTTTTGTGTGTTGACACCATATGAAAGTCTCTTAACTAGCAATCGCCGACGGTCGCTAACTTGAGGCCTGAGACGTCTGAGAATTAAAGGTGAAATTTTTTATTTTGAAGTACCATATATACCTTGCCTCTTTTCTAGCTAAATAAAAAGAAGAGTACAACATAAATATTTACTGAAAATTTCACTTGATTCCATCCACCAATGGATTCGTTTTCAAGTTACAGGCTTAAAGTTTCTTTCCTTCAACATTCATATTTTTCCAATGATTTTCAGTAATATTTTATTTTGATTCCGTAAGGCCAAAGAAAAAAATAGTCTGTCTCAGCTTCCCGCGTGCATAGCTTTTAAAAATCCAAATTTAGTGCTTTAATGATTTAAACATTATTATATACTATAAATTTAAGGGTGTTGATACCATAGATATAGAGGGGATATACCAGGCTTTGTATACCGGCCCGTGTAATGGCGTCGTCAGCCATGGAGCTCAAATTGGGGGTATTTGGGTCCAACTCGGTTCGCGGCAAAATCAACTCCGAGTGCCGAGATTTAGTTACGCGTAGAGACAACCTGCGCAAATAATACTTGACGCGAATGATACGCCAATCTGCACGCAAAGCATGTGTGCGTGCTTAAATATTCGCGCATTATGACAAGGTGCGATCTATTTGTCTCCATGCCGGAATAAAAATGGCGGATTGCCTTGTATCTCCTCTTTAAATCTATGGTTGATACCCATGTAATTATTTCAAATAGTTTCAACCATCTTGAGAAAAACCGGTAAATAGTTCTTTTGAATTGAAAAGACTATTTACGGGTTTTAAAAGACTAATTACGGGTTTCGAACAGAGGTGTTTTGAAAGACTATTTACAGGTTTTCTGCGTAATTTATAGCCGCATCATTTTCACGCAAGGACTTACTTTTGTTAGTGCATTTTTTCAATAAGATTTTTAGGCAATTGGGCAAGTAAAAATTACATTATTTAAAAATTTATTAATACAGGGAATGTCCTTGGTCGACCCAAGCGCATTGGGGAGCTATAAGAGGAATAGTACAATCTAAATTCGGATAGGTCAAGCGTGTGATCTAGTTGGGTTGAAATGATTGTGACGATTTCCTATAACACCGTAAAGTCTGTGATACTACGGTGAATAGCGCGCATATAAATGCTGAATATTATTATTATTATTGTTTAAAAAATTGGTGTAGGCTCTATTTCGTTCAGTTATTAGTGAAATTTTCTCAAAATTATAATAAAAAGCATTAATTTTATCTCAAAAGCTGCACTAATCAATTGAAGAGTTGCCAATTGCTGTAAAATATGAATTATCAATAAAATTTCAATTTCAAACTTTGATAAACACACTTTGAATTCACCCATCCCGAACAATTGCCAAGATTGAATCACAGTCTCTTCACCACCCCCTCCCACTCCCCTTTTTTGTCCCTGCCGAACAAGTTCGAAAAGGGGACTTTATTAAAAATGGGCTCCATCCGTGTGTCCGTCTGGGTATTCGTCCATCTTGTGTGTCTGTGATGAAAATGTTAACCATGAGAGAAGCTGAAATTTCTACAGCTATTTATGAGAATTTGTAAGGCCTTGTCCCAGTTATTGTCGAGACCCAAGGTCACAGGAGTTCAAATGGGGTAAACTTTGGCCACAACAGGCGGGGGCATATTTTTCGCATCATGTAAACCCGAGTTGGTAGTATATTATTACCTCCATGGTTCTACTTGTTTTCATTCGATTCGAGTAAGGTTGTAGGGAAATTTTCAATTTACAATCAGCTCAATGACAATTTGTATTGATAATCAATAAAATGAGCATCAAGAATCAAAGTTAAGTGCCCTTAACTTAATCATAATGTAATGATTGCTTGCTGATATTTAACAATAAATCAATATTGAGTTGATTGGAAAAAACTAACTGGACTTCAACAATCAATGAACTTAAATGTGGTATCTATTGGAAAAAGTAACTGGACCATTTAAATCAATGAACTTGTTATGTGGGATTATTTAGTCTATTATCTGCTAATTCCATATAGTCTATTAATTATTTATAGTGGGCCTACAAAACAGGTCTTTTAACCTGAGCTATATTTAGAAGCTTCAGTGTTACTAGAAACAAACAGATCCAATGTAAAATTGAAATTTCTTATCTGCTATAATGTGTTAAAAATTAACCTCCATCTTTCCTGATGCATATCATCGATACAAATTCGAAATATTGTCTACCAGTAAAGTGTGCAGAGGGCATGTGGAATTTCAAATCTAGGATTCATAGTGCACTATAAATACCCAGAATTTATTATATCTGACAGCTCCCACCTTTAGCATGTTTAGGCAAAAAAATAATTGTTTTGTTGCCCTCAAGTGGAATTTTTGAAAAATTGAGTGGGTCGGTCAGAATTTTTTTTTTTACTAATGGGTCGGTCAGAATTTTTTTTTATTAACATTTTTTAAAGTACCCAAAGTGCCAAATTTGTGTGCATTTGCCACTATTTACAAAAAAAAATCTATAAAAACACCCAATCTGAGCAAAATGGGGTACTTTCCCGACCCTATTTATTATTTTTTTAAATTTTTGACCAGGGTAGGTCGCTGAGGGTTGCTTTATGAATAGCCTTACACAGTCAAAAATTTGAAATATTCTCCATTGCACTTTATGAACTCTTTTTTTTTCTGGGGGTCTTTTTTGGAAGGACAGTAGGTGTTGAGCTGCGCAGGTTTTTGTACAGGTCTTCCACCAGAGAGGCTTCGGAACTTTTATTTATTTAATAATTTATTTAGTATTTTATCATTAACAAAATTGGAGTAACAACATACATGCCTTATATCAATGTTCCTTTACAAATTGAATATCAAATAGGAAAAAAAAAAAGAAATCCATATTTTGATTTTAATTACATTTCATGATCAACCTTAGATAAAAAGCACACCAGTACCGGTCTTTGCTCAGTACATATGTGATGACTCACCCCGAAAGGGGGGACTTTGAAGATGGTATCAATTTTGAGTTTATCATTTCATCTGTTACATCATTTTCTAAGCTTTAAAATTACACCTTATTTGTCGAAATTGATCAAGGCGATCAAATTTTACAACAGAAAATCTGCTGGAAATTCTTATTATTTTCTTTATTTTTTGCAACCTATTTTCACCAGTCATCTTGAAAAGTGTTCTGTCGCAAAGTCCCCCTTTTTGGGGTGAGTCATCACATATTATGTACTAACATACGCAAGAAGTCAAAAGTTGATATTGATTTCTGACGTACTATAATAAATGCCATCATCAGTAACTTAATATGAGCTATGCAGGGCTTTGTGCAGTTTTGTCGCTTGTCATTTATTCGCAATTTCCTTTTGTAACACAGGGACTCAATAAAATCATCTATTTGCTTAGAAATTATTGATTAGAGATGTGTTATGTGATGCATACCTTGACTGAATAAATGAATGATACTGTATCGTTAACGTAATATAGATAGTGTACTCGAGATAGTGAGCTTCTGTATACATTGGGATATCTTAGCTGTTTGATTTTCGTGAATGAAGGCATTTTCTACTTAATTTGCAAATGAGACACATGTTCTGAAAGTATAACTGAGACTTGAGAGACATTGGATAAAACGTGAAATCAGGTATGTTTTGGCCTGAAGGGATTGCAAAACTGTGTGTGGCATAGTGGGCAGTCCACGCATTTTAATGGGTGGGGGTTTGAAATCTTGAAAAATTGTTAAAGGGTGGGGGTTCACATTTTTCCACTAAAAAGGGTGGATTGATATAAAGGGTGGAAGCAAACTATAAAGGGTGGGGGTTCTTTAAACTCCCAATTTGTGCAACTAAAACAAAATGGAACAAAAATATCCTTTGACTTTGACTGAAAATAAGTGAGGTGATACTTCAGGATTGCTTTCAGGTGTTACCATGACACCCAAACTGGGTGTTAGATAAATAGGAATACTTTCAGGTTAAAAATAAGTGAGGTGATATTTCAGTATGTTAAATGCTTTTGGGTGTCCGTGTATAACGTTACCATATGACACCAAAAGTGGATGTAAGAAACATATAAATTGCTAAAAGGGTGGGGGTCTGGAATTTTAAGTATTAAGGGTGCCTTTATAAAAAGGGTGGGTTAAAATAAAAAGGGTGGGGGTCAAACCCTACTGCCCACTATGGTGTGTGTGGGGTGGGGGGAATGATAGAAATTTCAATGGTAGAGTTGGGATTATTATAATAAATTTGAACAAATCCAAAAAAAAAAGTCTGAGCCAACCTCTTTAATTAATTACAACATTGCATTACTATAACTTGGCTGAAAATAATGTGGTAAAACATACCTGGTAATTAATAACGACATCATATTTATTGCCGTAAATGCGAGGCAAAATTTCCCTGGAATGGAGATTACCAGATTACCCACTTTTTCCCAGCATGTCCATGTGACTGCATGTCGTAATTAATTACCAACAAATTTATTGTAATTATGTGATTTCATAATTTGTCTGACCCAAGCCCTAGTCCCTTTTCTTGATACTAATTCAGTTCGGCGGAACTCACAATTCGGATACGTATCAGAATTTGGATACCCAATTACATTTTGTATCCAAATTGTGATACCCGTATCAGAATAAGGATATGGAGGGGTATCCGATGATACGCCTGTCGCAGGAAACAAATCGATTGCGCAAGCTCACAAGTACATGTAGAAAATCTTTCTTGCATTTATGATAAATGTATCTGTGGAAATGTCATTTCCATCTGTGCAATTCCAGCGGAACAGCTTCGAAACATGTCCTGATAGCTTCTTATCACCGAAGGCAAAATAATTTGGCCAATACTTTCATAGAATTTAGATAACAAATGATGATAATGTTATTGACTTTTATAGATACCGGTATGGTGCGCGGCGAAGCTGAATATTCATTTCAGCTGATATCCCGTTTCAGCTGTGTTTTTAATCCAAATTCGGATTCGGGTATCAGAATTGTGATATGGAGTATCCAAATTCGGATACGTATCCGAATTGTGAGTTCCGCCGAACTGAATTATTGGGTTTACTCTTGATCTAAGCACACTCATATATTGTGCTTTATTATCCTAAGTAACTTTTAAATAAACATCATATTGGTATTGCAAACTTATTCCAGGGGGAAGGAGGGGTAGTCAATTTTGGTATGGCTACTAACCATGTGCCTCCACACCAGTGGCATTGCGAGTAAGTCTGGCCCCCAGAGCGAGAAGTAAGTCTGGCCCCCAGGGCGAGAAGTAAAACTTGTATGTTCTATTTGGAAATTGGAAGTGAAACTCCTTCGCAAGAATCCCAAATTTTGAGTCAATTTTATATCAGAAAGTTTGTGCTTTTTCTGTGTAAATGTTTCTGCCCAAATTTACACCATTTAACACATTTTGCAACATTTTGAAATAAAGACCCTTCAATACCAAGCTTTGCCAAGAAAAACGTTCCAACGAGGCAATGACCCAATTTTGCTATGGTACCCATGTATGGTTATAAGGACCCAATGTGATGGGTCCGTATAACCATAAGTGCCCACCTCCAATAGACCCATGTGTTTACAAAATTTGCACACCCTCACAGGGGTGGTGCCACAGGACGACCAGGGGCAATTAAACCTAACCTCCTAAACCACCTACCCCTCCTGGATTGAAAAAATGAAACAAAGAAGGCGAGAAAGAAGAAGAAAGGTGCAGAAGAAAAAAGTTTGATTCAATTTGTTTGAAATGTTGTTACAATTGTTAGAAAAGTTGACTTCTATTATTTCGTTAGTTCATAATCATATATCAATTAGTAACAAAATTTTACAATTGTAGTTGTCTGTGCATGTGCGTTTGCAAGATCTTTATAAAGCTATGTTGAAAAATTCTGAGTGTACCAGGATATCACTGTGATATGTCCTTTGCCTCTTCAACCTGCATCCTCATACCAACCCATGTACTGACTACCCCCCCCCCCCTAAAACCACCGACACCTACTCTAGATGACGAAAACCAATTTGTGATCAATAAAGTAAATAAATGTGATTTGAACATTTTAAGAAGTAGGGACTTTTAAGTGACCTCTGACGCTTGGTAAATAAACGTTTTGGCTTAGAGGGGGCATGATCGATAAGAGCTGAGTAGGTTCTGCAGACTGACGATGCAGATCAACTGGGAACGTCTTTTAAAATCAAGTCTTGTGTAAGAATGTAAGTTGGTAATATCCTATCAAAAATGACTTGGTCACATATCATGAAATGTTTCCAAATTTTATGCAAGGAACAATGTATAATTTGCATAAATATTTTGACAATTTGTCTCTTACGTGAAGCGTTGCATGAATCAAATTTGTGCATATTGCATGTTTAAGCTAAAGGTCGTAAATAAAGGTAAAGTTAAATTTGCACCTAAAAAATTTGTTTGATTGGCATAACCTGACCGACCAAAATTTTCTGGTGAACATTTTAAAAAAATAGGGTCAGATAAATCACCTAAATTTAGTAAATTGATTTTTTTTTGAGAAATTTATGAAAAAGCACCACAAACTAACCTAGAATTGAGTGGGTTCCTGCTGTAAATAAAAATGGAAAAGGTCTTACCTGCCTTCCCTATTTTTTTTTCAAACGTTTCCGAAATATACATTTTATTACTGCATTTTTGCTCTTTCATAAAACACCTCATTTGTGAAAATTCGGGCAAAAATGGCTGAAATAGCAAGACACCGGGGTCAAAAAAACAAATGTTGTACTTTACAATAATTTTAATGGTCACCATACAGTTACTACACAATGCACTGCTATGGGAGTTGTTGACCATGATGAAGCATGATATGACGGTCTCAATTTTGATTCCTATCATTTATACTGGGCTTTTTGATACATATGCATTATAACCCCTGGGGGCACCCAACTTTGGTTTTGGTAGGAGTGTGCAGCCCGATACCTGAAACCCTAGGCTAGGAAAAGTAAGATTGGCTCTGAAAAGGGGATCTAGAGAACTGAAGTGATTCAAGTGACCCAAAAATGACCCTTGAGAACTAATTTTTTGGGCTAAATTTGTGCTCTAGAAGCAAAAATTTCTTGTTTTTTTCATGAAATGGGGGTCTTGGGAACTGAATTTCAAAAAATGAGGCTAGGGAACTGAACGGTTTTGAAAATAGGGCTTGTGAACTTATGGTGCATTCATAGTCCAACGATTTCACAACGATTTCATCGCACGACGTCTGTCGATACGCAGTCTTTAAAAGCGCTGGGTATATTGCGCTATAACTCTTGAAGACTGCGTATCGGTAGACGTCGAGCGATGTTGCAGTGATGAAATCGCTGGACTATGAACGCACCTTAAGGATTGTGCTTGAAATGGGGTCTAAGGAGCGGCAGGCAGGGCGTGAAAAGGGGTATTGAGGGCAGCACATACCCATATCAACTTTCTAGGTCAGTACCCCAGCAAGTAATAAAAGCACGAACAAGTTGTTCAGTGGCTGTTTGGTTAAGGAAATTCCTTAAATACGCCCAATAGAGCATAAGAGGCTGAGCAGCAAATATTATTAATGTATGCATCCATTCCAAGATCATGTTCAAAAATATCACCAAGATTCCGCGCACTTTTAACAGGTTGTTAGGTATATTGGCAATTTCAACAGATGATAAAAGAGAAGGATGTCTAAAACGAGATGACACATGGATTACTTCTGTCTTGTCCTCATTAAATTTCAGATCATTTGCATTAGACCAGGCTTTGATATATCATTAACACATTTCTCAAGTTTATTGAGGATGGAACTGTCAGAAGTATCTTTTAAAACAACAAATCCATGAGCTTCAATGTCTTCAAGAGGTGACATGTATAAAGTGAATGATAATGGTCCAATGACAGATCCTTGAGGAATCCGAACGCCTTCAAGAACAAAATTAGCCAAAAATATTACCAAAGTCACAAATGATTCATACGCAAAAAATATAAAATACGCAGCGAGTCTGCTTGCTTGTTGCATACTTCAAGGTTTATAGAGTATAGGCTGCTCACCAAAAATAATCCAAGAAAGCCTCTAATGAAGCTTATTTCACTTGGGGTCCTTAATCTTGCTTTAATTCTGTTTTAAATACGTAAGGAAAACTGGAGGACCCGGAAAAAAAACCTGCGGAACCGAGCATGGATTGAAAACCAAATGCACTTGCAGTACTGGGAAGCCGCTTCCTCTAATCCTGATAGTGGTTTGTAACGGATTTCAACTATCAACCATTGATGGCTGAAATTCCCTACAAATCACCATTAGGCGAGATTTTTTTTTTCAAAGTCACCCCACCATTCAAAGTCACCCCAGTTAACGGTATGTTTTGGGTATGGTTTCAACTATTTTCTAGTTGGCGGTCTAGAAACCATGAACTTGCCCTCAGCTATGCTTTAGGCATTGTCATGGTTTTGAGATCAATGAGGGAAAATAATTTTAACTATGCCCTCAAAGCAGTCAGTATCTATAAGGCATTTTTAAGGTCCTACAAAAAAAAAATGATCTCAACTTAATAGAACACACTTTGTGTGTATCCTGAAGTAGTACTATAAATATAGTCTTAACTCTTTCACTCCGGAATAAAATTTTCACCATCTGTCCTATTTCGCCGGAAAGCCGCTCTGAGCGGCTCACAGAGACCTAACTTTATGATAGCATACAATACTTGTAGTGTACCAGGGTTGTTCTCCTTGCTATTAAAAATGATAGGTCTAGATAGCTGTTTGTTTCAACTACTTGCTGGCGAATTTTCAATCCATTTGGGTTTGTAGTTTTATTTTTAGAGCTATTTAAAAAAAAATCTGTCAAAGTAGAAATTCGGACAAATCGTGCACGCTTTTGCCGGAGTGAAAGAGTTAAAATACATGTGATCCAGCTCAAGGTTACATACGAAAAAAACTTGACTTCAATGGTAACATATGAGTTAATATGCGTGTTCATAGAAGAATCCCATCGCAAAAAATAAAGTTCTACCAGACCCAGTATGAGATTTGAGTGTTATATTTGTCTTTTCTTTTTTTTAACTTTCAGAATCAAGAACTCACCATGACGGTAAATACTGGATATTACTCTTTTACTCTATGGATTCATAAATATTGGAATAAGTGAAGGGTCTGCCAAAGATTATGATGTCTGACTTTACCAGCGAGGGCGCTCTTCATAGAAATATTTTACGATTTAATCATTTCTGACAAGATGAGACCATAAATAATGTAGGAGTTACATTAGATCTATCTTTAAATGAGAGAACCCATGACTTTTAAGAGTAAAATGAATCCAACATGATCGCCCTAAAGACACATCAACAACACAATGGCGCTCTCTTTAAGCGTAATGTAGATAGTCCCAAAACCAACCCGCGTACTACACGAAATGCCCGCCAAATTCCACAACCGATCAAGTCGTGGACGACTAAACCAGTGCGGATTAATGGAAAGCCGAAAGAGAATGGGATTATTACGTCACCGCGCATGTTGGGCGTCAAAGGAGCACCAGTACCAGTGAAACAGACTGTCGGTGGAGAATGGGCTTTACAAAAGTGTGAGGTATGTTTTAGCTCTAGATACTGGGGCACAGGCTTATGGGAAGGGATGTTGTGATTTTATGGGACAGGGTTAAAGGTCACTCTAAGCAGGTATGAAGACAGATTTTAAAAGGGGTTCGAATCCCAGGGGGAACCGGAAGTTTTTTCATGACGTATTCGGACTTAGACTGTATTTAAGCGTGCGAGAGTAAGGGTTAAGCTAAAAAAATCAAAAGTGATGGGTAACAGGGGCGCTTCATTTTTTAGTATTGCTTTAATTTCACCCATGGTTAAACTACGATATCAGTGCTTGTTTATAATTTGATCATGCTGACTTGTGCATAGGCTTTAAGGTGGTTGGCGACAGGTTTTTTTTGGTCCCTGCATGTAACCCCATCTATGATGCATTTTTATGAATTTCTAAAGCGAGATTTAGTGAGATGTTAAGGGTTAATCAATAGTGCAGTTACCCCATCTATGATGAAGATGACTCATTAGCAAGGTTTAATTATGTAACAAAAAGGTTTTCCACCTGCCCTTGCCTATACCAGAAAAGTTTCCGATGACGAACAAATATTTTTTCGGCCTAATGAGGTACAGTGTACTTTTATCTAATTTTTGATGTCCAATGAAATCAAAATGGAATCAATTATTAGTTCAATTATTAGTTGAAACTTATGTGGAGGAAATCAATTATACTACTAAGTTTCGCCATTGAGGAAAGTACTTCATCAATAAATTGTATCATAACGTTTACATGCTCTTTCATTATGAACTTGTGAGCACCTGTATTTATTTCCCGGGGGGCACTCAAATATGAAAGTGACGTACCTGCTCCTACTGGCTTCGAAATGTACGGCAAAAGGTGAGAAAAATACATAAGTCATTCGTTGTAGAGGGTAAAAAAACTGGGTCATTTCGAGCGATCTTTGACATTTTTGTAAAATTTTCGAAAAATCGACGAATTAAGCGAAAATGGCAATGGATGAGAGTCACCATAAAAAAGGTTGACTTTCAAAATAATAGGGGTTCATTGGGTGACAGCTCAGTGAAAAGGGGGTCAATGTGTGAGAGCGGAGCAAAAAAAGGGGTCTATCGACAGGAGCATGACGCGTTCCAATATATGGGAGTGCCCCCCACCCCCCAGGATCTATTTCTGTAATGGGAATGATTGATATTGGACTTGTCTGAAATTTCAGTTTCTAGGTCAAAATACTTTTTTTATTTATTGATAACAAAGCAATTATTTTTCTTCAGGTCCACTAAGCTTACACATTGGTGATCTGTAAATGAAATTTTAAAAATTGGGCAAAATTTCTTGTCTATCCTAAAACCAACATTTTAGACCCTGGAAATGCCTTTGTGTTTTAAATATGCTCATTATCCCCAACAGTCAAATATCAACAAAACCATACAAAAACCCAAGTCCAAATATGTCATGTCAATCATTGCGCAAGTCTAAAATGCGTAACCTTCCTAATTTCCCTCCTTCCCTCCACTCCACTCCCCACCCCACCATCCCTGCTACAGCAGCATGGAGGGAACATAAAGTTTCCTTTTCTCAGGTGATGAGGGTCTTGAGGGTGACTTTTCAAGACATGGAAATTCAGAGTCCTTGTGTAACAAATTATGAAAGTAGACAATACTTTCCAGGCCTGTGTTTAATATAGGGTTAGTAGGGATCCTTGAAAGTCCTTGAATTTTATTTTGCAATTTCCAGGCCTTGAAAGTCCTTGAAAAACTGACTTTATCAGAAAAGAAAAAGTCAGTGAAAGTCGACTCCTGGAATTTATGAAAGTCAGATATGTTAAAAATGAATGTCAAAAGAATTTACCATGCAATTCTTTTTATCCAAAAATGAGCAAAAACAACTATATTTTATTTAGCAGCGTGTATACTGCTGATATTTGACTCTGTCATGATCATAAAATTGAAATAAATACCTTTTCAGAGTTATTATTCTTGCAGCACGTAGCTTGCGGGATCATCACGATCCCTTCATACAGCGTGATTGTGAATCCCTCATAGTCACATAACCAACACTCAACAGGGATGGAGGATATGAACTGCCGGCCATCAAGCTACGTGCTGCAAAAATAATACTCTGAAAAGGTATCTATTTCAATTTTATATTTTATTTGTTGACACATATTCCGCTGGCCGCCGCTGTTAAGGGGAAAAGTCCCTTAAAGTCCTTGAATTCTTCTAGGAAAAGTCCCTTAAAGTCCTTGAATTCTTCTAGGAAAAGTCCCTTAAAGTCCTTGAATTCTTCTAGGAAAAGTCCTTGAAAGTCATTGAATTTTGGAAGTGAAAAAGTGTACTAACCCTGTATATGTCCCAGTACTGTGGATTAGGCCTAGGACTTAAATCCGGGTACCCGCCTGTCATGAGTTTAATGGTACAAAATCTGCCGACCGCCCGAACTGGACACTAAAATCATAGAATTTTGAACAAAATAATTTGTGTTCAAAAATTTATGACAAAATCATCATCTGAATTATAAGTAAACATGGTAAATCACGACCACAATCGGCGAAAAATGTGTAATTGAGACATCGTATAGTCGTAGTGGACCAGTCAAACTTCCCGTTCTAACATTGTAAATGCTCCGGGTACCCGACCTGAAAAAAGGTCAGGTACCAGGTAGCAAATTACCCGAAAAGTCTCAAGCCTACTGCTGTAGATTACTAATTGAAAAGTGTTTTACATGTTTCACGATATCCTGTGTGCTTGTCACAACTTCTGGATAACGTACCTGTTGGTTGTGAAACAACAATAAAATTTGTAGTTCATCGTAGATTTTTGATGATTGTGCTAAATTTTTTATCTTGTCACAAATCCAAGAATTTGGATCCCGGGGGGGGGGGGGGAGTTACTCAAATTTGGTTTGGGTAAAGGACATGCCTCTGGGAAATTTGGAAAGCCACCCATCCAAATACCAATTTTTAAGAAAAATTGACCCATCCATATACCAAATCTTCTAAATTTTGAGCCAAATATAATCAACAATCTAATTTTTTCTGTCTAAATTAGTTCTATTTTGGCAAAATTGTCTAACATTTTGAGAAGAAATGTCCAAATTTGCGGCATTTTGCGCAAATTTTCGATAATTTTGAAAAGAAAACCCATCAAAATACCTCATTTTGCGAAGAAAAAGGACCAATTGGAATACCAAAAAGCCTGATTTTGCTACCAGAATTTGTGGCACGTCCCCATAACCCCTTTTATACTAAGTAGCCCCCCCCCCCCCTCCGGGATTTGGATGCACACTGTGCATACATTGTGACTAGGTTTTTAAAATCAATTTGGTGTCTTGAGCACTGATTGATTTTTCTAGTAATTTGTCTGTACATAGAACAGTTTGAAATTCCAATGGCTTTGAAATGTGGGGTAAATGTCGTCATTCCCTTTTCTTAATTATCGATTAATTTGATCATCCAAGAAGTTTGGTTTATTTGTTTTGATTTGGTATATCAAGAAAACAAATTAGCATTTATTATTTCTTGGTATTTGGTATACATATCTTTATTATGAGATGGGTTACAAATTATGAAGTGTATGGTCACATGCATTATTCAGTTATATCTCAAAGCCTCTACTGCAAAGTTTAAATTTGGCATAAAAAAGAAGTAGCACAGCTTTTTTGATGAAAAAACATTATACTATACATGGTAAATTGTCTACAGTTTGTGCAAAATGACAATTTGGAGTGTCAAAATACCAGTGAGAAGCACATCAACAGTGAAAGGAACATGTTATGAAAATGTAAGTACTTCACACTTATTTTGGATTTTTTTCAATCAATACCAAAAGATCATTTCATCATTATTTTATGAAATTTGGCATTCTTATATAAGTCCCAAAAGGTATAAATACAAAAAAATGAAAATTTTACAAAATATGTTTGGAGCAGGAGATATTACAAAGGCATAACAAGTTAGCAGCGTGTATACTGATATTGGACTCTGTCATGATCATAAAATTGAATTAGACTAGGAGGGATTCACGCTCACGCTAAATAAAGGGATCGTGATGATCCCGCAAGCTACGTGCTGCAAAAAGAATTACTCTGAAAAGGTATCTATTTCAATTTTTTGCATATCAAGTTATTTGGCACCGAGAACAATCTTCTCAAAATCAGTTAATATATACCTGAAAAACAGATCATCTGCAGGAAGAGAAGAGATCAACGTCGGCCCAACAGCCTTTTCGGGATTTCCAATCTCTTATACAGAAACTCAAATATCGCTAATTTGTTCCATTGAAATACATTGCGTTTTTGTCAAAATTGGCCAACTTCAGAAGCTCACTGTGGTTGTAATCGGAGTAC
>JXSR01S075029.1:33165-47588 GCA_000969725.1 Ophiothrix spiculata | reverse complement strand
TATTCGTACAGGGGACCCACGGCTACGTCACACTGCCCCCTCTTCACATCCCTCCCTTATTTAAAAGCAAGTTGTGAAACAGTTTCCAGTGGTTAATGTTCTCTGAACAGTATCTCAAGTGCATTCTGATAATAGGCCTAACCTTTGTTCAAGAATAATCAAAGTATTAGCAAATTAGCACTACGGTGCCAACAACCTCATTAATACACCCAATTGGGCGGAATAAAGATGGTTAAACAATTCATAATGTATTGGTTGAGTGCTATTTGAAGTACAAGGTTTTTGATAAGATATCCCTAAATTATGGGTGAATTAATCTTGTTGCCACAATACATACAATTGGGTGAAATCTGGCTCTTTTAAACGTATGAAGCTATACAAAAAGCTGGTGATCAGGTTATGATTTGCTGCATCTTGGATGGTTTTAAATCACATTTGGGCCGCTTTTAGAACAGAATAAAAGTGGCAACCATGAAGTTGACTGAGCATAGCAGTAGCTTGTCAAATATTGACTTGTAATGTTGTGCAAGTTTTCAAGTTCCTCTGATTATCTTAGTCTATCGTAAAGTCTTTACTATTCTATTGCCAGTCGGTTGATGTTTAATGGCTGCGTCAAAGTCTAACCTTAAGGAACTTGATACAATTAACACAAGTCATGTTTGAAACTGTGACATGCACAACATTGATGTGATTCTATGGATAATTTTACCTGTGAATTTGCTATTTTGTTGTGAATCTTCAAAGAAATGGATCTACTTTTATGGACAGTTACAGCTTGAAGATTGAACAAGTATTTTTATGTTTGATTAGGTTGTTTGTTCAGTAAAGTTTGCAACCAACACCAGGGGCATGTATACTGTCATTTGAGCGGTATTTTGAATGCTACAGAGCATTTATAATAGAACAACATTGGATCCCAGGGCATTGGATATAGCATAGCACATACACCTTGTTTGAAGGTATTTTTAGTTGGTGACGTTTGTGGTACATTGCGGTGCTATTTTCAGAAGATTTGCGTCGTCTAGAATATTTTCCACCTAATCGGAAGGTTTGTTCTGCCATTTGAGAACCTGTAGGTTTGGGAAGTTTTGCATTTTGCAAACTCTACACTGATAACTAAAAAGATTTTGTAGCGATATCATTATTGGACCATTTAAAAACCTGAACCTTGTATGATTCTTGGAGAGATTTTCAAAGGTGTGTGGTTCTGCCAGCCTCTGGTACAGGATTGAAATAATTCATGTGCAGACTTCTACACAATGAACTTTGCTTTCTGACGTAGAGACACAGATACCGCTGCATACATAAATGATCTTATCTATGATATTCTGAAGATTTAGTATTCAAGATTGAAATTATTAATACATGTGTGTTTGGAAAACGATACAGCCTAGAAATTTTTGAACTTTGGAGAAAATTCTGAATGAACTGCATATATTTCATACCGTGCATATTGATATCACTGATTGATCTATGGAAATAAATGCACTCACATGATATATGACAAGTTGAAGTATATATTTTAGATGAGTGCTTTGTATGGAGATTTGTTTTATTTTTGAAATACGATTTTCAGTATAAACACATTAATAAACATGTGATTTTATAAAAATGGCCAGATATTTAGTTGTCACAGAAGATCATGTTGGAATATATTTGTGAAATACCTCCAAGAAGATGCCCGTGAGAAGGACGTCATCTTTTACATTTTTCAACACGCAAGAGCAAGAGGAATTTTTGGAAGTTTTTGACGATATAACACCAGAAGAGGTAAATGATGAATGTGTTATGTCCATACTGAGTGTAGATTCCAGACTAATTGTTTGCAGATGCTGAGAGTCCTAATTTTGAAAATGGTGTATGTTTTATTCTTGGGTTTTCTAAAGGTGTAGGTTCCGATCACATTCACATCCCCCAGGACCCAACCGGAAGTAGTACCTTTTTTGATGCCAAATGAAAGTCCATATTTTTCTGATTATAATTCGAAAATTCTTTATAGTTATGGAGATATAGCACAATATTTAAAATTAATTGGTATTCCTATTTTCCATTTCTTTTGTTTTTAAATAACAGCCTCATCCCCAGGGTTGCATACTTTCTTTTGCCCCTCAGGAGAAAACAACTTAAGGTTGAAACCTTGCACAATGCAATGCAGGTCAATCAGTTAAAAGTAAATTATGTATCCTAAAATAAGAACCTACACCTTTAAAACAGTCGTGTAACCTGCAGGGCTAAAGAGAGTGGGGTAGAATAACCTCAACATGTGTCCGAGGCTGACATCTTTACATCCCTCTCCCCAAAAGATGATCATGCTGATGAAGTATAAACTCAGTTCTAACAATTTATGTAAGGAGAGGATCTATAGATATAAAATATCTTGGACAAATGTTTTATTCATGTCATCAAGTAAGTTTATTTTCAATTTATTTCTATACGAACACACAGCTTTTGTAAATGGTTTGCTCAACAAGGGACAATTTCAACCCATTGGGGACCTATGCAAGAGTATTTCAGATGCAATTATGTACACAGACCACGCAGACCTGAGTCTGTGGCTTGTATTTCCTTACATGGAAATGCAGTGGACCTTTCTGAAAAAAATTAAGCTCGTAACGAGCTTGTAATGAGCTCATTGTTACGAGTATTTTACGAGCATGGTGCAAGCACGTTACGTGCTCGTATTTGAAACAATGCGCTCATAATTGAAACAAAACACACTCATAGTCATAACGAGCCTGTATTTGGTCGTAATTACGTGCTTCAAACAAGCCCGTAATCATATAGCATGTGATTTCAGGCTCAAATTAAGCACGTATTTACAAGCTTCGGGCACGTAAATTACAACTTCAAAGACTTGTTTTAATTACGAGGTACTTGAAACATTACGTGCTTGTATTTGAAACAAAAGCGTTCGTAACACACTTAATAATTACGGACCAAAATCCAGTACGTAATTACAACCTCATGGTTACGCATTCCTGGTCTTGTGTAGGGATTATGGGTGTGTTTGGTTAGGAGACTTTGTATTCTTAAAAAATACAATAATTTTTTTTTGGTATATTTCCACAGGAACACACTGCCTGGGTAAATGGCCTGCTCAAGAAGGGACGACTCCGTCCCATTGGGGACCTACGCAAGAGTATATCAGATGGGCTTATGCTGGTCAGCTTGCTGGAGATCTTGTGTAAGTATATTTCCTGGAGTTTTCTTGCACCCTGGGTTATCATGGATCAGCTGAATCCATACTTACAATGCAATGTGTTGCGTTTCCAATAATTTTCACTGCAAACGACACCGCAAATAAATTTACACTCAAAACACAAATGTACTGCGGTAGCTGACAACATGAAAATGCAATGGAAAGTTCAGCTTTTCTCAACTAGGTTTGCATTGACTCAAGTGACGCTGCATTTTGGTATTGCGGAAATCTACACGGAGTGCATGTCCGAGATCCAGATCTGAGATCTACCACTTACACGTTAGCATGATTGTACATAGAGTGTTGTACAGCAGATCAGATCTGGATCTGATGCCCGTGTAATAGCCACAGTCTACTGCAAACTTGCAAAGCGGCTTATGGAGATGCGCATTCATCTGGATTTACACTCCTGTGTAGAGCACCCCGTTGATATACTAGTATCAGAATTGCTCAAAACTCCTATCTACACATGCTGGGTACATTTCCATTGATCTCAGTGGGGCTTCAACCCCCGACCTACTGATTTGGAGTATTGTGCTGTACCACTACGCTACACTCGTTCTAAACAAAACTTGTGTATGATGCAGCTGAGGTTGTTTTCATGAATTTTCCTTCCCATTTACTCTCAAAATACTTCAAACAAAGCTATTTATTTTTAAAACTGAATACAGGGTGTCCCAATAAACATTGTGCATGGAAACAGCGCTGAATTTCTCAGAAGTTAGGCATACCAGCGACCTCAAAATTATATATTCTAAAGCCCATAGTATTGTCCATCATCGCTGAAAATATCAAGAAAATCAATCAAGGCAAACTAGAGATATCGTTGATTTTGTCAGCTTGTATCATTTTCATCCTGCCCAATGAGAATAATGTGGTTAAGCCTGTAATCAGAGGGCATGAAAAAGGGTCTATGCGAAATCAATGCTTGAGAAATTTACTGTAAATATTTATCATGCTGTTAGAGTCAAAGATAATCAACAGCCAATGGAGACAGATGCATGTTAATGACAAGAAAAAATTGAACAAGTGAATAACGAACACCAACATGACTTTAAAAAACTATCAGAATAGAACCAAAATATAAAACAACGCAACTCTTAAAACGCTAATGACACAAATATCATGTGATTGATTTATGTTTTAATTGTTTGATATTAAAACAACAACATTATTTTGGTGATGTTAGAATTTTTAGAAGCAATGCGAGCAGCCAGATCTATTCAAAGCTTTTTGATTAAAAGATTTCGTAGAAGTGTTCCTTTTCTGAACAATTATTGTTATTAATACTAACCCTTTGATGGACTCACTGCTTTTGTTCTGAAATAAAAACTAAGACAACTATCTGGGTTTTTTTCATGGTGCAAATATATAAGAATATAAATATCATTTACTTTGTTAGATTAAGTTTTCAGTTTCCAAAAGAAGAAAAAGAAACCAGCTTTCCCTTAGCATGTAAACAATATATAGGAATTATTGAGTAATTTTGCCAATAAACCTAGTTTTACAGTCTTAGCTTTTTGTACTTTTTCGAATGATAGAAAAAGTCATATACGAGTATAATATAGAGAAAACGACAAAAAAATAGAAAAAGAAAACATGAACATTTCCAAAGTGGCTTCATATGATTACCTTTTAAAGAATATTGGCGAAACGTATGCAGTGACTTTGTCACTCTAAACTATTCAACCGTTAATGTTGTAAAGACCTTTCGATTTTCTTTGTCAACATGCTTAACCACAAGAATCCCATTGTGCAGA
This sequence comes from Ophiothrix spiculata, assembly GCA_000969725.1. NCBI lineage: Eukaryota > Metazoa > Echinodermata > Ophiuroidea > Amphilepidida > Ophiotrichidae > Ophiothrix > Ophiothrix spiculata. The sequence goes on along the minus strand of JXSR01S075029.1, from coordinate 42,629 downwards.
AGGAAAATGATACAAGTAGACAAAATCTATGATATCTCTGGTTTGCATTGATGGATTTTCTTGAAATTTTCAACGATGATGAACAAAACTATGGACTTTAAGATCTATAACTTTGAGATCGCTGGTGTTCCTAACTTCTGAGAAAATCAGCGCCGTTTCCATGCACAATGTTTATTGGGACACCCTGTACAGTAAAATGAATAAACAAACATGAAAAATGACAAATAAATTTTGCCCCTAAATTTTGATCCATTCCTGTTCTGCACCTGATAGGAAGTTATATATTTATCCACGTCAGACCTCGCTTTCAATAAAAAAAAATAAATTTAATCCTATTTTATTCTTTAAAAATGAGCGAAATGAACATTTTAAGCAAGATTTGTGGATATCAGGCATCATATCAATGGGAAAATGACATTGCATTGTTTTTCTTAAAGTTGAGTTTGTTTGTCAAAATCAAATTCATGTTATTGTAACCTGTAAGGCTGAATACCTGATTGCTCGTGCTGAAGTTAAATTTTACGCATTTTAAGTTTGAATAAACATTGATGGAGTTCAGTAACGAATAATAGTTACAAGTGTAATGCAGGGTGTAATGGGCATTTTGGAGATTAAAGTAAATAATTTTGCTCCTCTCAATGCAAAAAGTAAAGAAAAATAACCCAAAGTCATGATAGATATTTTGTAGGGTATGATGCCCTCAGATACAGGTCAACGTTTCGGGAGGTTGCGATTCACTTCAAGAGATTCAAGAGAAGCGTTTTAATGAGGCCAAAAAAAAAAGAAAAAAAAGTGGACTTTCCCTTTACATGTAGGTGCCAATAACTGGAATGGTTGGTCGGTCGGTCGGCCAGATTTTTCTTTTACTGAATTGGAATATAACATTATGATATATACAGTCTTATTTACCAGTGTGGTAGATAGTAATTACACTGGGCCATGGTTGGTAAGTTTCCTGCATTCTTGTAATTTAACATTTTGGAATCAAATTTTCAGAAAAAATCCTGGCTACAAGGTGGCAAACTTGCTGTAAAGTGTCAGTGTCCCAAAAGGTTGTTAACTGTTTTATGTTCTGTCTTTCTCTTTCTGTCAAAGGAAGACAAAGATAGACAATTGTCTACCAGAATAGATAATTGTCTACCAGAATATCTATTAAAGAATTTAATTCAAGGTTCCAAGGTTTGAACCCCAGTCCCGGCGCTGTATGTGTATTTGGTTTTTAGTCCACGCTCGCTTCTGAGGTTCTTCTCCTGGTACTCCGGTCTTCCTCATGCATATAAAATTGATTAAAGACAGATCTTGGATTAATAATGGATAACACAAAGTCTTGATAACACAAATTAAAATGTGTGGCCCTACAGATTTTGTGTAAAAGAGGTTCCACTGTTACAGTAGCATCTATATGGGACAATGTTTTAAAATATCAATGTTCATATTCATATGAAATCTGCTAAAATATCTGTAATATTGCTGGTATATTGTTAAAGCTTATTTTTTAACCATATGGTTATGTTGCATGTTAAATGAGCATGCATAATATTGACTTGTTTTTTGTATGTCTGGTTTTTAACAGTTCCGAGTTAAACTAAATTTTGATATAAAAAGCCAAGTAAAAATAAAAACATGTTTCTTGTCTGAATTTTTAAAAGCAATTCATAAATCTAGAAAATAATCAACACTGCAATGGGATAAACATTATGGAACCAATTTTTACGCTATTTTATTGTGGCTGTCATTTGAAATCAAAATGAATAGGCCTAAATATAAAATTATCACATTTGTTGCAACCAAAAGGCATCAATAAATGTTACTTCTCAAACCAAATAAAATCAACTTTTATTATATTAGCTTTAAACCACAAAACATCAACATACTAACTAAATTTGCCAATATATTTTCATTGAATTGATCTTTGGTATAGTGCATTTGTCGTTTCAAATCAAATTGATGTTTGACGACAATTGATCTGAGGTTTACTTGATGAGATGATGCAAAAAAGCTATTAGTCGCTATTATTGATTATTGATTATGGTAGGATAAATTAAATATATGCTGTTCCCAAGTTGCAAAATATACATACAACATATGATCAAATCATGTGATCAAATCAGAAGGGTAATCCCATCCCTTGAATGTAGTGTTTCTAATGGTGCGTTTACACTGTGACGACTTGTTTCGACGTAGGGTAACGTATTTGTAACTATAAAGTAGTAACTGAAGACGACTGATAGTAACTATAGAGTGCATAGCTAGCAGCGTGTGTGAGTGTTAACTGACTTTAACTGGCGATGGCCGGTGTAAATTTTTAAACTGCAATACGCAGGTCTACGTTGCTTGTCGTTACCCCCAAGTCGTCACAATGTAAACGCACCTTTAAGGCAATTCATAAGGGCCAGATAGACTTCGTCATTTTTACTAATTGTAAAATCCAAAGTGTATATAATACCAAGTTTCAATTGAATCTGTCTTTATTTTATAGTAAAATAGTGATGATATGTTCAATTATTTAAAAAAAAAAGACACTGCCCCCTTAATGAACCAAAGTGGTCCAACCAGAATATACTGTCACTGTGACCCTTCATCACACTAACCCTTACTCTCGCACAGGTTCCCCCTGGGATTCGAACCCCTGACCCCCGCTATCCCGATCGAATGTCCAGCTATGCCAAGCCACCGAGCGTGGTCTGCCCGGCCAGCAATTTCCTGACCATTTATATCCGCCGTCTGTGACGTATTCGGACTTGGGCGAATTCTTGATTTCTTACTGTACTTTGAAGTACGTAGGAGGGTAAAGTTGTTGCCCTCAGCGACCGACCTTATTCTTAAATTAAAAAAAAAAATAAGGGTCGGGAAAGCGCCCAATTTTGCTGGTGTTTTTTGAGAAAATATTTTGGAAATAGGGGAAAATGCACCCAAATTTGGTACTTTGGGTGCTTTAAAAAAAATATTATTTTCCGACCGACCGACTCAATTTTTCAGAAATCCCACTTGAGGGCAACACAACAATTAATTTTTTTTGGCCTAATGAGCTGTGGTCCTAGCCAAAAGGTCTCGAGATCTGACTCACAGGGGCAAGACCAATGAAAGGTGTTGTCCATCATGAAATTGTTACAAAGGAAATATGACAAAACCAGAATGAGCTCCTCCCAATATGACACATGAGTTGGAAAGTTATTGATCATTTCAAACACACAAGTAAAATATTCTGTGCGATGGTGGAGTCCAGATAATTTGGCTCTTACACATGTATGTCCGCAAAATGTAACTCTCATTGTTACAATGTATGTCCCTGACAGGGGGGGGGGGAGCTCTTATATTCAAAAGTGACGAGCTTATGCCAACCTCAGCGGTAAATCAAGGGGTATTCAGTGAAGGATTAAAAAGGGGGGGTGACAAATGACAAAAAAATAGGCGTATGAAGATGGATGATTGGTTATACAGTTTGCACAGCTGAAATCCAGGCACTGAAATAAAGATACTTGTTTTTTCTGCTAGTGTTTAGGCCTCTTGATTGAATAGAAGTGGCGATAGAGAGATATATATTAATCCCAGGACAAAAAATGGGGATCACAAAAATGTAAGACCTGGAATAATGGGGCATTGCATGTAGAAAGCGTCAAAAACAGGGCCATTGGGGGTCTGCTTAGCAGGGGTCTATTGACTGGCAGTCGCTATCCACAGACATATAGGAGTTCTTCCCCCACCCCCCTCGGGTTACGTCAAACTTAAATAGAAAATATCGAATGCTTTTAAAACCTATTACTGATCACTTGATTAAGTGGGAATTTTCAATACAAAAATTCAATAAATGATGGGCTAATTTGAGTCATTGGCCGCCACATCCAGTCATGAATGACGGGCATCAATAATAATCACAATAAACAAACTGCATCTAGGTGGGGCAATTTTGTTTCAAATCAAACGTTAATGGCCCCTGATCTGAGATATTTCGACTAAGTGCAGTTTTGACTTCCTTGTGAAAGTGTTGGTGAGATTCATGATGGTCACATAAGCCGAAAGAAGCCGCAATCACGTTATGACACCGGTATGACACCGATGATCCTTGCGATGCCTGGTCCGTCTCAAAATTTGAAACTAGAAACACTGTTTTCACAACATTTTTTGCGCCGGCGTAAAAAATTAAAGTTGGTAAAGAATATTCATATTCCTCAAAATGATGGAAAACTATGGGTAGGTTATATTACTATAAACATGTTCTACTGATTCATGTAAAAAGTAAACTGGGGAAACATTGGTCAATTTTCAGAGTTTTTCTTATACCGTTTTTCAACAGACCAAATATATTGATAATTACCGCTTATTTGTAATATTTGGGGTTCCCTCTACATATTCAAAATGAAAAAGAAAGAAAATCAACTTCAAGGTACCCCTAGAGTTGAAAAATACCCAGACCAAAGTTACCCGGCTTTTGGGGCAACTTTGGTCAGTCCTAAATATAGGTATAGACTAAAATATAAAATGCAGTGCACGTGGCACTAAGGTTGATATTCATGACATTTACAGCTACAGTTACAGCAAATAGGCAAACAATTCCCATTCACAAAGATTTGTTTTTGATTTTACAAAGAATTTTTTTTAAATCCCATTTTTGCTCAAAAATCAAAATTCTTCATCAATTTCATTGACATTTTGGCAAGAGATATATCATTTTTTTTCTACAATCTTATAAATTATATTCATTTTTTAAGAAAATGACACCAAACATGAACATAGAAAATACTGCTGCTCTGAAATATAAACATCTAAATAAAAAAAAAGGCATTACTGACCGAAGTTACTGGCTGACCAATGTATCCCCAGTTTAGTAGGTAAAATATTAGTGGGAAGAATCTAGGCAAGTTACTTTAAGTGATTATAGAAATCTCCCGCATCAGAATTTGAAAATGTTGACAGGTATGCAACACCCTAGGTTTGAATTCTCAACAATCAAGACTTTATCATTATGGTAAAGCATGGATAAAGCCCTCTATCGATATAATTGATTTCGATAACTATTTGTTGATGACATTTAAGGCCTAAGTGCCCCAGTTTGATTCCAAACAATTAGGCTGACATCATTATGGTTAAAGCCCTCTATCAATATAATCAATATTAATTAAGATTTGTTGGCCAACAGACCCTTTGTTCATATATTTACCCATCATACATAGCCTTGGCTATATCAAATCCTTAATCAAAAACAATTTCAAATAGGGCAAACAAAACACTCCCTTGTAAATCAACAAATCTGTAACATGATTGCTACATTTATTAGGCCAAGTAAATAAAATGTTATGTTTCTCGTCCAGGTTTTTAAAAAAGGGAGGAAGAGGAGCTTTTTATTTTTATTCATGAACACTCCCTTTGTAAATTGACTAATCTGTAACATGATTGCTACATTTATTAGGCCAAGTAAATAAAATTTGATGTTTCTCGTCCAGATTTTTTTTTTTTAAAGAGAGGACACATGGCTTACAAACACCACAAAGCAAGACATTATTCCTCGGAATTTGGAGTGCTCCACGTTCATACTGACTCCTTTTGTCCCTATTCAATCATATTGCTTGAGATAGTAGAAAGAACACGGAAACGCATCGTCAAATATTGATATATTGATCTAGTCAAATAGCTGCATTTCCTATACTATAACATGTGTTTTTATTCATTTTTTAGTGTGCTTCTCTTAAAGAAATGAAAAATCACAGAATTTTTAAAGTTGAATATATCAAAACTTGCCGTCGATAAGCAGACCACATTGGAGGCAAAACATCGCTAGGTGCAAGCATTTTCATGTACGAAGGAATTAAAAACTTTGGCACAAATTTTGGCCTATATTTACTGACTTCCATGCCATAACTTGTCAATTGCAGACTAGCACAAAAATAATAAATTATTTTAAATTTCAGTTCATAAATATGCGTCAATTAGTTTGCCCAATATGAAGACACTAATCATTCTTGTTTGTGATTGGCTGATACAGAATCCGTCCGTGACTTGACACGCTTGAGTTAATCCGAAGTTACCAGCTGTAAGTGTAGTGAGGAAGAGATCGAGACTTTTTATTTTTATTCATGAACTATTCTAAATTTACTTGATTTAACATCGTTTTGGCGTGTTCAATGAGCAAGATGATTTTTAAGGGATTTTCTCAGAGATGCAGTTACGTTACTTACGACTGCGGGATAACAATTTTTTTTCACAATTAGTAAAAAATCAAAAAAATATTTGCATCCGTTTTGCATGTGGAATTTTCAATGCACACTGAAAGCATGCCAAAATTTCACGACCAAATGTTTTGTAGGGAAAATTTTGTTTGGAGGCCGACTATGGTTTGGCCTTAACAAAAATAAAAAATTGATCATCCCCGTCCTCCCACATTTTCAGAAATTCCAAAACTGTTTTGTTATTTTTCTTTCTTTGCTTGATTATTAACATATCAGAAGAAGTTGAGATGATAAAAGTTAATACAAGTGCTTGGGTATCATTCATAAACCACTAAACATTCTTTCTCCATCTTGGGGGTAGTAGGTGTAGAGAAATGAGGAAATAACATTGGCCCCCTCATAATATGGCAAACATTCAGCTGTTGAAAATGAGCCCAAAATGAATAGCAAATTGCTGAAAATAATAAATAATAAGGACCTCCCTCACCAACTTTTTTTTTTAAAAGTCAAGACGATCAACTTATAATTTTAATTACTTGACCTAATAAGTAATCAAAAATTTACACAATAAGAAGAAACTTGAAAATCTTCCAAAAAGGATGCGCGAGGGGACGACAAACATAGATATTATTTTACTTTTCCTTAAACCACAAAACGTGACGCGATATGTCAGGAATAGATTACACATGTAGTAGTCTAGCTTTAACGAAGATTTGACTGGATCCCAGTAATCAATAAATTGGTCACTATTTTCTATAAGTGGGTATTGATCATAATTGATCATATTGATGCTAAGACAAATACAGACTGACTCTTAGTGTTAATTTATTGATTTGCGTATGGTAAAAATGACAGTTTATATAACAAGTATCCAGTGGCGTAGCCAGACATTTTGTTAAAGGCGGGGCAAAGATTTTTTGAAGGAATGCAACTCTCCGAATGAGTAGACACAAAATAGTTACACCCCAAATTTTCACCATAGCTTCTTACGTAAAAATTGATGTTTTTGGTCTTGTTTTTTAAAAAAGGAATACATTTTCTACTTTTTTGAAGCAAATTTTGCAGTTTTAGCGCTAAATTGTTATGATTTTTTAAATTTTTCGTTACAATTATGAAAAAATATTAATTATGAATTGATGGCACTAGAGTGAACAAATAGACCATTTTTGGGCATGCTATATATGTAATTTCAATCTAACCCATACTTTTCTTAATTTTTTCAGGGGGAGGGGCAAGAAAAAGCTTTTTCAGGGGGGGGGGAATTGCCCCCCTTGCCCCCTTCTGGGTACCCCACTGCGAGTATCCAAATATTATACAAGGCATGGGAGAAAACTTCAGAATTTGATATTTACCTACAGCTAAATAAGTTCATTTAAGCCCATTTTGCTCTGTTTTGGCCCACTTTGATTTAGAAAAAATTGAAAACTCTTTTTAAAACATCTAATATGGCATTGCAGCGTAAGGAATAAGTTAGCAGGGACACTAGTTTAGTGTTAATTTGTCTATTTTCAAATGGTAAAACTAACAGTTAATAGAATCAGTCCATCCAAATGCAAAAACGGTAAAGATAGAGGGGATCCGATAGCAAGTCAGGGACTTCTGCCGCTAAGCCATACATTTTGAAATGCAATGCATGAGGAATATAAGGGCAAAATTGGTTCGTTTTGCCCACCTTCTTTTAGAAGAAATTGAAAACTCTTACAACGTCTCGTATTGTGGCACTACAGCATGAGAAACAAGTTAGCAGGCACCACAAATTAGCTTCCCAGTGACTGACAACTGTACAAAATGTGGGACAAAATGGCTTCCTAAAAACGCCCAAAAATTAAAAATAAAGCAACTGGTTCCTTCAACCGTGCCTTTTCTTAATTAATTATGATATTTTTTAACACAAAAGGATGACAAAACTCTACATGTAGCAATAGCTATACACACCAGCCATGGATCCTGTAGTATGGCAATGTATGTTTAGATCCTTGGTGCCAGAAGAGGGTCCAGCCATATCACTCCAACAGCCAAATACTGTTGTTTTAGTGGAACTGGTGATACTACTGTAACAGGCCGAAGCATACCGGCGCTTAAAGGGGCATTGGACAAAATTTTGAAATTTTGTTTGTGGATTATTTACACTTCTTGTGTTAGAAAATAACAGTCAAATACCAGATAATTTTGATCAAAACCTTCCAAAAAGTCAAAAATTTGAATTTTATTTTATTTGTTGATTTTGGGTATGAGGCTATTCTTTAAACGTATTTATTGTTGTTATGCAATGAGAAAGAGCCAAAGATTTGTCTGTAAAACATTCCTTTACATCATAGATTGCAGAAAAATCAAAAGAAATTTTAAATTTTCATTAGATCTCCTGAAAAGGCCAATTCTAGAAATTCAACTATTGAGGGCAGTATTTATCGTTGTCGACAACGATAATTAAAAATAAGAAAACATCTAAATATTTTGATATATAGGGTTTGAATTTGACAACAAAACTTTACATGCTATCTTTACTACCACTAATACTTCAAATGATGCAAAAATCTCAAAAAGTTTTGGGAAAAGTTTGGGGATGATGCTGAACTTGTCCAATGCCCCTTTAATAAATTCCGAAATTTTCATACGACCTATGGGACTCAAACCAGGGACCTCCCGCACCCAAAGCGAGTTTGCAGCGCATAGACCAAAAGAGGACTTCCCTGTCAGGTCTATACACTGAACGAACCTATACATTCGTGACATTACTCCCTCCCTCACACTAGACACGTCCTTGTGCCGTAATCACAACATCAACAACTCCCATCTCGGCACTCAATCCAATGGGGGGGTCAGCCTAGGCGTTAGATACCCTAGCCTAGGACCACCACTGCCACCAAATTGTAACAGGCCTAACGTAACCTACCAACTTGTGACGTACTCTACTCTAATAATCACAAAGCATACCAGCGCTTAATAAATTCTGAAATTTTCATACGACATAGCCGGGACTCAAACCCTGGACCTCCCGCACCCGAAGCGAGTTCGCAGCGCATAGACCAAAAGAGGACTTCCCCCGTCAGGTCTATACACTGAACGAACCTGTACATTCGCGACACTAGTCTCTGAAGCACAAGCAAAACTTTTGGTCCAGACCTCATTGCGTTATTTCTTGCTAGGTCTGTAAGAACCAGACTGATAGTAGTTGCGAAACACTTTGATTGAATTCATGACTGTAAAGCTCAATTTCCATGTTTGTGTAACACAACCCCTCTAAAGGCAATTATTGTGAAAGAGACGGTGAATGAAATCTGTAGGGCAGTCATCTCAAAA
>JXSR01S075029.1:11695-26350 GCA_000969725.1 Ophiothrix spiculata | reverse complement strand
ACCTTTGAATACCATTAAAATGAATTGGCCCATTCACTTTATTGTGAACCCAGACTGATGAATGGAGTTTGTATCATCATGTTGCCATGGCAAAGGTCACCATGATTTGACCTTTTAAACAGACCACAAACGGAACAACTGGGTGATTAAAGGGACTAACAATGATTCTATGTTTGGTTTGAGAACAGTAAAATGTATGTGGATCAAAGGAATGGGGAAATTCAAATTAATATTAACTATGGATGAAATATATATTTTGACAATATTTTGTGGCAAAAAAAACCAAAAAAACTAATAATAAATAATGGACAATATAAAGCACAGCTGTTCCAACATTTTCCTCAACATTTCCTCAATTTCTTGATTTTTGACCATAATTGTTTGATACCATATTATAGATTAGGATCTTCTCTTTCCATTGATACCAATATCATGGAAATTGGTCAAAAATGACATTATAATGACCTAATAAAGTATAGACGACCTTAAAATGTTGATTTTAGCGAAATACAATGTGGATTTTTATGGCTTAAAGAGGACCTCTACAAAGTCAGTAATATAATAGTAATAATAATAATAGGAGAAATATGTTACTTTGTAGGAAAAATCTGATACTTTGCACAATGGATATGTAAAGATGACTTAAGGGTCACATAAATAATTAAGTTCCTGACTTTATTTCTTCTTGCTGATCTTTAAAACGTTTTGATATCCCATCGTATGTTACATCTTCATCCTTATGCTTATCAATAAACGCAATTCAATGTATCTTTGTTTTGTCTGTTGCAGTTCATACCAAAATTAGCGGCATCCAGACCAGACCTATCATCAGGGCCCAACGGCTTGAGAATATCAGTGTGTGTTTGCAGTTCCTGGAAGGCAAAGGTGTCGATGTTCAACAACTTAGTGCCGAAGGTATGTTGTATGTGTTCGTCCCCAAATTGAGGAAAAGATCTAAGGGGCGCTCCATTAGATTTCCAGGGGGGAGCAGGAAGATTTTTGGAAAAAAAAAAATCCCCCTCCACAGGCAGAAGAAAACAAATTTAGGCAGAAAAATGGTAATTTCCAGGAAAATCAATTTGTTCCCGAATGGGGCGCGAAAACTATCGTTCTCTGTTATATTTAGTCCGATCCTAGGACCTTTTTTTCTTCTGTGTTACTATCCACAATATAAATCCACTATCACATACCACTTTACTAGAAAGCCCAGAGTTCTACATAGCAGACGGATCGCCCCTCCCAATTTTTTTTTTTTTTCGGGGTAGTAAAGTGGCTATCTAGATAACTGTACTGGGTAGTTAAATCTCTCATGTTGGTTAGTGTCACCCGAAAAACAAGGGTTCTATTAATCGAACTAGTTATATTGGAAACACAAGCACTAAATTAAATGTGCACTATCAACACTTAGTATTTCAACACCAAATCTCTTTTCACCCATATCTCTTACAGTTTTATGACAAAAATCTATTTTTTATAATATCTACAGAACTGAATTTGGGCACTAAACCTTAATTTGTTCAGCCACATTTCAAAATCTGTAAATCCGACTTGCATCTCCTGTTTTTAACAGAATCTATTTCATATGTACACTGCCGCTCTAAAGTATTTCTGCACAAAACCTTCATTCAATCATATCTCAAAAGGCGTGTATCCGATTTTCATCATTTTTTGACAGAGGCTATATTGTATAATTATCAAAGTAACTATTCCTGAATTGAATTCATTGCATTTGAAAATATGGCCTTGTAATGCATATTACTACTTTTGTCGGAACATAAAAAAATTTGAGTTTATATACATTTCTGCGCATTTGTTTTCAAACTTACAACCTGAAAATATTCTATCCTGTTACAAGGTAATAATGAGATTATGAAAAATTGATTAGTTACATAGTAATGAGATTTGTACTTGTGGTGTATTTGTATGTGGTCCATGAAATCAGCCATTTTTATAGCAATGGAAGATCAAATATTAAAAGAAACATCAAATTGTTCATATTGAATGGATAAGTTACCTACACTAGTATGAATTTTTGATGATTCTAACAACGTTTTTCTATTGAACTTACGGTATCATGCCAGTTAACAGGGCTTCCGGATAATAGCGGTGAGAGGCGTTTTTCTATTGCAATGCAATACCGATGAAATACCCGACATTTGCATCAGGAAAATAAGTAGAGTTGAAATACATTTTTTGCACATTTGAGTCTGAAAACTTAAAACCTGAAAATATTCTATAGGAGTACACAGTGATAATGAGCTAATAAATAATTGATATGGTAGATTTTAATGAGATTTGTACTTTAGTTGTGATGTATTTGTAATATGTTCCATAGCAATTTTTATGGTAATAGAAGATCAAATATCTGGTTCAGAGCTGAAAATAGTGGTGGACAAGTGTTATGATTATACCATTACTCCCTGAGCTGAAAACAGTGGTGGCTCTGCTAACTACTCTTATCCCCTCCCTTGATTTTTACTCGGGAGGCATATAACTCTATATATTTAGAATTATCATGGCAAAACTAGATTACCTGTTTTATGGAGTTGACTGTCAAGTACCATGAGTACCAATTGTTGTCATTTTGCATTTGCTAAGGACAAATTCAAATTCAAGGTAGACTTAGTATTTCTGGAACCCATATGTAGGCCTATTTGGAAATTGAAATCAATTGGACATGTTAGATCTAATATTTCTGGACTTTATAGAACCAATATGTAATTAGAGATTAAAAACTCCTCAGAGCTAGAAGAAACATGGATTTATTTATACTGAATAGATACGTCACCTATACGAGCATTAACGTTTGATGATTCTAGGTTATTTGATATAAAAAATGAGGTTTTTGAATGTTTTAAAGCTTATGGAAATACTAAGTGCTGACTTTGTACCTGGTACCCGTATAGTTTTATCACTACTAAAAGAAAGTCCATTCATGCAAGATAAAATTTTGTAGAATTCTGTTTCTGCACAGATTTAATATTCCTCAACGCTCTAATTGAAACCAAATAAAATAATTTATCTATACTCTAACTTTTTTTTCCAGAAATCACCGATGGCAACCTGCAGTCTGCTCTGGAGACCATCAGTGCCATCAGGAGACGATTTGAGGTGGGTATTACTTCATCATTTGAGTGCAAGAAAGTTGTATCTGCAATAGCTGCCACATGTCATAAATTTGGATCGGACATAATTTGTAGAATGTCCAGTCTTGGGACGGTGACTCTTGAATTGGTCATTCAGGTGACCCGTCACCTGAAGAACCATTCGAAAAGAAAGAACCACTGACTTATAGGAGAGAAATTTCCTAGAGATTTTTTTACATTTTAGTAACAAGTTGTTATAGATATGTATGTATAGAAAATGGCAGCCATTACAGATAAGACTTTCTTGATCTCACATATGTGACCCATCATATCGAAAGGTACCCTAACCCTAACCTCCTACCTACCATTTTTCATTCTCAGCCTATCTCCTCGGAAATAAGGGTGTCAAAAATTGGTGGTTTCCGCCGGGGCTCGAACCAGGGACCTCTCGCTTCCCGATCCTGTGTCCACCTATACCAAGCCACCCGAGGGGCGCTGCCTAGGCAGCGATTTCGTGCCCATATGGGACCCCGGTCTATGGCGTATTCGGACTTAGGCGATTTTGGTGATTTGCTCTTGTAGCTTTTTGTAACCTTTGGGAGCTTTAGGGTTAATTAAGGGTCCCAAAATGAAAATTGATTTTTTTGGTCTCATCTGAAAGATTATATTTGAAGCTTTAAAATGACACCCTGATTTTAGTTATTGGATGTTCGATTGCAAAGTTCATCCAAATTGGTAAAAGGCATCAAGCTGATTCAGAAAATTATAGTTCTGAGAAAATCAAGTTTAAAGTTTCTGTACTGGTAAAACTTAAATGGAGAAAGGATTTGTATCTTGTTTTTTTTGACAAATTAATATTATGCTTTGGATGTTGGAGCCTGATTAATATGATAGAGTACACTTCAAAGGTAACGTTTCTGATGAAATTAGAAATTCGACCTTGGATGTGATTTTTGACTATGCTCAGCTTCAATGGCCCGTATCTCGTAATTTACTATGCCGGTATTAAGGTACCTTTCGATATGATGGGTCACATATATGTAAAACAGTCAAGCTAGCTCCACCAGTAAGATAGCTTGGTTGGGATGCCGAAGGTCTTTAGTTTGAGCCTTGGTGTTGTCAAAGTTGAGTATGCTAGACATGTTGTTGGTCAAGGAACTAATTGCTGATTGTTTCAGGGAAACTGTCAAAGATAATGTTCACTAAATATGTGCGTCGCCTCTGATAAACCAAACCATGTGCATTTTGAGCTCTCCATTTTTATGACGAAACAGACTTTTTTCATTTACTATGATCAATGTAATTTTAGTAGATCATCAAAGCTTTCGGTTAAATGTTCCAAGTGAAATTCATTTAAATGTTTAACAAATTAGATGGAAATCAACAGCGTTACTATTGATACCATGAGCCTTGTGGATAATTTGGGCGACTGTTGCAGAAATCAGGACCTGAATTTTACACTATATTATTAGCGAACAAATCAATAATATCAACTTTTTTAAAAGGGGTAGCCCATGTAGCAGGCATGAAAATACAAGAGGGCTGAGGGTGAATCGTCCCCTATTTTTATAAAAAGCCCCCTTGCAAAGGTGGAAGAGGACAAAGAAATATTACAAGAGCACACCAATCACCCCCACTTAAAAACTTAAAAAGTAGATGAAGTTTAACTGCCCAAAATGTTGCTCACAACACGAAAAATATATTAAGCAACAATATCCCAAGTAAAAAAAAGGCTTCAAGTAGCTCAAAAGAGCCCCCTGAAATGAAAGTCAAAGCGCGATTTTTATTTGCTGAAAAAAAAATAGCCTTCTAAAGAAAAAAAATATTTTGACCCCTGCCATGCAGTAATGAAAGGGTATTTGCAAAATATGTTTGTTATTTTGGTCCGCTTTAGGCGACATATTATTTTTAAAATTATTTTGGTCTAGCATGTGCAACTAATACCCATGTATACTTGTCAAATAAACATGAGTATAAATGGGATTTTTAGTTGCCAACCTTGAGTTTGCAAATATGCTATACTCTGTAAATCTTAAAGTATGCAACAAGCAGTCAATTAACACACAAAATCCAATATTACCATGCGGGGAATTAACTTAGTCCATATTTTCCAAATCATAACAACATACCCAAACTTGCTGAACATTCAAATAAACTTAAATTCAAGGTTTGTCCATGGTACTGATAGCACTTTGATCTTCAGTTATTGCTATGGGCTGTGGAAGTGACATGTCATAATTTATACAAATCTCTCAATATGAAGGACGCTTTGAGCCACTGTTTTCGAAACAAATTAGATGGGAATTTTTACCACACAAGAGCTGATTACACGTACTAATCAGTACGTGTAATCAGATCATTTGTTTGGAACCAGATCGCATGTGTTGGGCTAATTAATTATGCAAGAAATGATGTTACTTCCACAGTGCATAATATGGTCAGATGCCTTATACAGTGCATACTCGAATCTTTTAGACCCTGTATCTATTGGCTGTTCCCCTGTGGCATATGCCGTTGTTCCATTGTCCCCAATTGTCACTCGCCATGCACACAATATACCTTTGTTTTTCTTAGTGGTCGTATCAGTGACCTTGTGTACGACAGATACTCCTTATGTTTGGCACGTGATAGTTGGGGACAATGGAACACAAAGTGCATACAGGGCCTAAGGCCTCGTATCCACTGGCTGTACCCATATGCAGTGTGCCCTTATCTTGTTTAACATTGTTTGTAATTGTGCGGCACAACACAGACAATGAAGATCGTTCTGCTTAGTGATCATATCAATGGTCTTGTGTACGGCAGATATTCCTATGACCTAATGCTTACCAAGTATGAACATGTTGATTGTTGGCGCTACCAGGTCATAGAAATCATCTGCCGTACACCCAGCCACTGATATGATCACTAAGCAGAACGAAGTTTATTGTCTGTGTTGCACCGCACAATTACAAACAATAGTAAATTAGACAAGGGCACATGGAATATGGGTACAGCCAATGGACACAAGGCCTTAGGCCCTGTATCTATTGGCTGTTCCCCAGTGGCATATGCCCTTGTTCCATTGTCCCCAATTATCACTCGCCACGCACACAATAAACTTTTTTTTGGTTAGTTGTATCAGTGACCTTATGTACGACAGATGCTCCCTATGTTTGGCATGTGACAATTGGGGGCAATGGAACACGGAACATACAGGGTCTTAGATGGTACTTAAACATAGAGAAATAGGCTTGTCCCACATCAAAATAGTCATCTAAGGGTCAAGAAAAAAATTTAAATTATGTATTTTCTCTCTCCACAGGCAAATCACACAGGTAGCAGTTTGAATAATGGAAGTTCATCTCATTCAGTGGATGGGAAGAGCCATAGCGATGTCATCTTGATTCCACCCATTGGGGATGGCAGCATCAACTCACAAGTAAGTTATATATTGTGCCAGGAAATTTTATAGGGAAATCCTGACTCGCCGCCATCTTGTGTCGCTCATGGAGCAGAGTTATTGTACCTCCGGATAAATTTGACCCGATATTCAAGCAGATTGTGTAAATCTTCACTTGACGCATATACAGCATGTGCATTTTGTTTCACGTGCAAACCGTGTCTGCTTTTGAAGGAGCGTGTGTTGAAGTACGCCAATTTCCCCCCAATCCGCTTCGAAGACTCTCAAATTGTGGCACGAGGAGATGAAAATGCCGGAGGTGCAATAACTCACCTCCATGAGCGACAATCCAAGATGGCCACCATCCCACAGGATTTACACAGCAGTTAAATCAAAATGGTGGCGAGTCCAGATTCCCCCATTGAAGTTCCTTGATATTGCGCCATCTTATGCAGGATAGAATAGGCAGATAAAAAATCTACAAGTAGGAGAATTGCATGAAACCGACATCTCTACCAGTATGCCACACTCCCCCATATGCATGTTTTACGGGCACAGTAAAACCCCTCATTTCCAGAAATATTTTATGCTTTGTAACTCTTCAACCGATAAATAAATCCACATAAAAGTATACATTTCTAGATGGCCCAAAATGGGGGGCTTTGTCATTTTTAGCCTATTCTGACCTAATTCTGGCAATATTTCAAAAAGTAAGTAAAAAATCAAAAATTTGAAAAATTGAAGTGTTTTTAATCTCACTTTAATAGTCCAATAGCTACCGCATATAGCCATGTTATATTTGCATAGATTATAAATCCATTACACTACTGATTTTGTGAGTTGAATTTGCTGTCAAAGCTCAGTGTAAATGACCAAAATTTATGTCATATTGATCAAAAATTCATACTAGCACTTATATGCACGCGCATAATAAGACAATTATTTAGAATCATGCTTAATCCCCGGACTAAAGCCGCGTTCAGACGGTCGGACATAAGTTGCTTATGACCGGTCATAACTTGTGTCGGTAATACTGCCCTAGCATGACTGAAGGACATAAGTGACATTTTTTTACGAAATGCTGTTTTGTACTTTACTATAGCAAGATGCCCGCGCTTGGCACGGGCCCTTGCTAGATGATTAGAGGGTACACACCACTAATTCATGCGAGGAGAGCCACTTCTGGTCAAAGTTTATCACAGTAATAGTCCCTCATTTTTTCTTTATATCCGATATTTGGTGCTTTAAATATCGAATTTGGTATTTGCAGATCGCCACAAGTCTATTCTACATGTTTTCAACTTGAAATTTGCGTAATATTTGAATTATGCATGTTTTATTAGCGCATGAAGACAGGGTGTCGATGCGTGGCTAAGAGCCGGAACGTACGTTGCAACAATGACATTATTCCGAAATCCTATACATTTTGAAAAAAGTTGCCGTGAAAGTGATCTTTATTTTTTGATATGTTGTAGAAATCTTCCTCCCCATGCTCGTTTTCGAGCTAGATCTAGAGCTCCTGGTAAAACACATACATGTATTCAGTCCCGAAGTGTTACGTGTAATCATATTATCACCCTAACAACTGGTTCACGCTTTCTAGTTTTGAACCATGATCGAAATGATCATCATACAAAAGTATAGCATACACTGTTGTCAGGGGATGTGCGTGAACCAGTAATTGGGGAGGTTATATATAATCACTACGATACTGAATTGTGTATATAAAGTCTATGGAGCGCGAATTAGTGGTGTTGACCCTGAACACTCCAGTGACTCCACATGCATTTGTTATGTATCGTTAACAATTTTATGACCGGACTTATGTCTGGTCTTCTTCGGATATAAATCGTCGGATATAAGTCGCGCTATACTCGATAGAGTTATATCCGACGATCGTTCTCACTGCAAATTTATGTCCGACGCTATTACCGACACAACTTATGACCGGTCATAAGCAACTTATGTCCGACCGCCTGAACGTGGCTTAAGTTTCCAACACGAAAATATTTGACTTTCTGGTGACCTAACTGACTCCTACTTTTGTTTGGCGGAAATTATAAAACAACATTTCGTAAAAGATGTCACTTGCTTCCTTTTGTCAT
This sequence comes from Ophiothrix spiculata, assembly GCA_000969725.1. NCBI lineage: Eukaryota > Metazoa > Echinodermata > Ophiuroidea > Amphilepidida > Ophiotrichidae > Ophiothrix > Ophiothrix spiculata. The sequence continues at coordinate 17,777 of JXSR01S075029.1, read as the reverse complement.
TGTAGGGCAGTATTACCGACACAAGTTATGACCGGTCATAAGCAACTTATGTCCGACCGTCTGAACGCGGCTTTAGTGAGTTTTGAAAAAATCTGTTTTATTACTATTCTATAATGTCCCTCCAGGGCAGTGAACCGCAACCATTTTATTGTAGTCAGGATAAGGACCCTCGACCCCTGCAAAATGAGGTAAAATGAGCATCAGAACAATCTGGATGAAGAATTTAGGTTTCAAAATCTAGCATGGCGGCAGCCGTTGGACTTAGTGAGTTTTGATAAAACACTCTTCAATTCATTCCTAGACATTTGTTTCTAGTTTCTAAAAAGTGTGTCTAGTTTCTAAAAAGTGTAAGAAGTCCCAACTTTTACTTTTGCAAAAGGTAAGTTTGTGTACAAATATAATGGTCCAAGAACAAGGGTTTTTGGACCTTTGGTTCAAAATCATACATTCTGGTCCAAAACTGATCTAACCATCATCTTCTACATGTAAATCCACATTTGAAAATGTATACTTATAAATGGATTTGATTATCGCTTGCAGAGTTACAAAGCATAATATATTTCTGAAAATGAGGGGTTGAAATGAAACACCTTCCAAAATTATAAATCAATAGTTTTCATCCATTTCGGAAATAGTGTGCCATCTTATATGTATAGGGCAGAATGAGCAGATGAAACCATTCCACAGAAAAAGTACTGCCAAGAATTAAACTGCCGCCTGTACTCCCGCCGTTGATGGGGTAGGGTAAATCCACAGAATCGGACGGGGAAAGGAACTCAGAGCGAGATCAAGTAGTGTATTTATCATACTTGGCCTCGTTCTGAGTTCCTAATCCCCATCCGATTCTGTGGATTTACCCCATCAACGGTGGGAGTATGTGAATTATAGATATGGTCTATTTACCAGCATGCCCTGCTTCTTTTAAAACAAGCAATCAAAAAAAAAACATTACAAATTTTAATCCATTTTTCCATAATTCTTCCTCAGTTTTCTGGAGGTAGCCTGGGTACTCCAAGAGGTTTGCCAAATGGAGAAACAAAAGGTATGTACAGGACTGGGGTAAATGTATACAAAAAACAGGGAATGTGAAAGCGTTCATAAATTCTTTGGTTGGCTGGTTTGGAAAAGTTGGAAAATGTTTTATCCCCCTTTAATAGCCTTTCATAGAGTTCTTAAAAATTAAAGAATCTAAACAAATTGATCCCTCATGTTTTTTAACCCCACCCATCATGAACAATCTGACAAAAAGTCAGCAATCTATGTTTAGTCCATATGTAACCTTTGTCATTTTGGATTTTATTTTTTTTAAATGAGCACTTATATTTAGGGATTCTGATTCTGATTCTTTAAGTTATAGTCATTTTCACTGAGTGCTATAACAAGGTTTTCCTAGTAGCGCTAGATATTTTGCAGACATTTGACTTGTCCATCTCAAAACAGCCGTAAATGCAGCCTCTTGTCATTTTTACTGTTTTAAATATTTGCAAAGACCAAGTTAAAAGGATTAAAATGACACCTCAATGAACTTCACTCGATTTCCAGAAGTCAATTAACAGTTCGTCAAAGGTTGTCGGGGAGTAAAACGTATAAGTGAGATAAACTCGTACAAAATTCATCTCTGCAGAACACACACCACAAAATAGATCGCCTATTCATTCCTATGCAAAAAAGCCTCCAGATCATGAATAAAGCGACTGGTTGCATCAATTCTTGGATTTATTTTGAGATTATGATCTAGATGAGCCCACAAAGTGAAAAAATATATAGGGTAACCTTGATAATTTTTTGTTAGATCGCCTCGAACATATGATATGCTCAAAATTTAATTTCCTTAACTCGCTTCAAAATTTCTCTAGACACTGAAAATCTGCTCTCAAATTTTACAAAAACAGCAAAATTATAGTAATTTTTAACCAGCCTGACTACATTGGAACCACAGAACATGATTAAAAAGAAATCTAATCAAAAAACCTAGTTCCCACCATTTTTGAAGCTTTTACTTTAGAGAGGGCGCAACAAAACACATGCTCCCGCAGCTCTCTGTGCGAGCCAAAAGCCTTTATTTAGTGGTGTGTGTCCTGCAACCTCTTTAATTTGACTGGACATGTTTTGCTTTGGGAGTATCACATTATTATTTTAGGACTTACAGTACCCTTGAATTCAAGTATGTTTTATGTATTATCCTTTACCTATCAGGTGCAGTCAATGGTGACATCTTGCCTGGGACCATGGCAGACTCCCCACCAGAAGACAGCCCTAGGATACCCAACGATGCAGGAAAAATCATGGTAAGTCTATTATTTCGGTATTTTTAATCAAATATATAAGGATATGCCTAGATATTTTGATACGGCACATACCCATACCTTTAGTATGTGTGAGTGCCCCCGGGTATACAGAGTCAAAACTTTGAAGATAGACAAGTGTCATGTTAATTAATAAATACAGAGAATTTATAGTCCGCTATGCCTCCCTGGTTTGTAATTCTAGCACACTTTGCAGATGTTCACTGACCACTATGACCCAAGTAAACTCCATTCCATACATTTAGGCTGCGATCACATAGAACTATACTATTCGGGTATACGATGCACGATTTTACTTGGGCACGCGTATAGATTCAATCAAGCAAATGAATTTGATGCTACCGGGTCACATAAGAGGGCACTATTCTAAATAAAACGTATAGCTCGCCGTGCGTATGTAAGATATAGCAATCGAATAGCGAATACCGTATACTTCTATGTGATTGCAGCCTTATACCAATATGTGCGAGACCCCCCCCCCCCTTTGTATAGAGTCGAAACTTTGAAGATAGTGTTATGTTGATTAATAGTTTGCTGTGCCTCCCTAATTTGTAATTCTAGCATACTTTACAGGTGTTCACTGACCACTATGACCCAAGTAAGCTTCATTCCACACCAAGCATCATTTCAGGTTCTAGGGGCGCTGAAGTGCACCCCCACTCCCCACATTTTGTAAGACAATTAGCAGTTATGCATCATCGCACTGCAATGCAATTGCCTATACTACAAGGCACAATTTCGTGCCAAACACCAATGTGGCTCGCGCAATGAGATTGTAAGAGGTGTTACTAGTGAGGATATGATGTTGCAATGGCTGTTATATTAAAACTGTTGATACAGTTGTATTTTAGCCTTTTTTATACTATACAAGTGTTTGCGAACCATCCCGTACATGTACATGAACTCAAATTTTGTATTTTCTTTATTACAGGTTGTCATACTTTGAATATTCCTATTGCTACTGAGATCAATACAACTCAACTGAAGTCGTTCGGTATTAAATATTTTCAGGCTTTCTTTCAAATCCGAAATTTCCCCATTAACATCTCAGAAGTAAATACTATATAGCTCGCTCACGCGCAGGCGCGAGCTATAAATTATGAACATACCTTTGCAGTCAAGTATTTGACTCATGCTTTGTTCAAAGGCCAGATTCCTTTTACCTGATTGCGGCGCGGTTGCGGTGCGTTTTGTACTGTAAGGGTATTGGTAGTGGTATAATTTAAAGAAAACAATTGAATGGAGCTGATTGGTATTAAGGTTGATACTGAGATTCAATTTTGGCCGTCCGTTTTCAATGCGGTTCCATTTCCATTTCTGTATGAAAAGTTTCTGCACGACCAAAACGCATTCAAAACGGATAAATCACTACAGAGACTGATTCAAGTAAACGCATGAGTTTCCGAAAAGCCGCACTGCAAACGGACCAATAAAAGGAATCACTCTCGTTGAAAGCCATTATATCGTTTCAAAACAAACCGCATGCGGAACTTGATTGAAAACGGATGGTCAAGAAGTGAATCTTAACTTCAACATGATACCATTCAATCATGTGCTTTAAATTATACAACTACCAGTACCTTGTAGTGCAAAACGCACCACAACCGCACTGCAAATGGTTAACAGGAATCTGGCCTCAATAGGGGATATATTTTGCCTTTCTCTAATTTGCCGATATTTTTGTCTTCCAGTCAACAACTGAAATAAACACACAAGGAATATCACAACAACATGGTATTGAGATGAGGCGGCAGAAGTTTCACAGTCAGCCTGCGACGAGCCAAAGCGCCATCAGACCCCAGCCATTGAGGCCGCCACAGATAGCGCCTACAGCATGGAATACATCCAATGGTGGATTGACGGTCAGTACTTTTAACACCTTAAGCGCCAAATAGTGCAAATTGCACCAATTTTATGATTTCATTAATAGCTGCCTTATAGCAACATTTTTGAAATGTCAAATTTAAATGCATAACCAATCACAAAAACATCCATATTTTTCAAAAGTTTTATTGCTGCTCATGAATAAACTTATCAATTCCGCAAGTAGATCATGTATACAAATAATTAATCTTCAGAAACACGTGTCATTCAGGGAAACAATCAAAAAGCAACTATTAATGAAAACATCAAATGTTTGCCTTTGGCGCTCTTAAGAGTTAAGCAAATTTTCACAGTCGGACCTTTGTCATTAGACCACCCCTAAACACCTTTTACGGCTTACCTTACCCCATCTTTGGTGAACCAAAATGAATTCAGCAAATTTCAGCATCAAGATGACTGCAAAAGATGAATTTTAAATAACTTCAATAGAAACAATATACAAGGACTTGCCGCCCAAATGGATATTTTTTTTGTAAACTTTCTAACGTGGGTTCTAGTTTCAGAATCAGATTCCCTAAACATGAGTTCACATTTTCAAAAAAATCCCCAAACATGGGAACCCATATTGCACCATGTGCACTTAATTTTTAAAAATTTCCCACATCCGCCCTCAGATATCCACTGTACAGTACTGCATGCTTTGGGGCATTTTTCTAAATCCCTAAACATGGGTCCATATTTTGAAAGAAATGGGTTACATTTTTTTGTTAATTACCCCTAAAGATTGGTTAGGGTTCGAAGTTTGGGCCGCACACCCTGTACAACAAATCCAAGTACCCCCCAGTAGTTAACCACCCTCTACTAGGGTAAGCTTTCAATGCATGATAGTCCATTCCTTCATCTTGTTTTTCAATGCAACAAACTTCATTTATTTTGAAGGCTTATCCTCAAAAGCAGGGTGGGTGTGAGTTCAGCCTTTAAAGACGATCGCGGTGTTTATTCAAGAGGGCAGTGTAACAGAATTTGTTGGTCAGTGGCGGGAAGATTTTGACAAAACGCGTGTGTGGTATCTAAGCGTAACATTTGCGCCTAATACGCAAAACGCAACGCGCGCACTAGCTTTTTACGCATTGTCTTCCCGGTAAGCGCTGAAAATAGCGCGAAATAGTAACGAGTTGCTACGAGTGCTCCCGAGCCAACGGACTTTCAGTGATAAAAATTTTTACGTGTGTTTCCTATACTACAAAATGCTGATTTTTCACTTTTTTGCTACAAGTAGAATTTTTTAATATTTGGCTGGTTAATTCAAAGTCAAGTGGATGTCAAATCGAGAAAAAAAGTATGGGGTCACCGACTGTTTTAAAAAGATAGTGTGAGATGAAATTATATAGAGAAAAATCTAAAAAACAATTTTCATCACCGGAAATGTCGGAATTCGGTTGTATAACATAGAACAGATAAAAAAAGGTAATTACACCAAGTAATCTAACGCTTGATTTTTCAAGTTATCGTTCATTAAAAGAAAAATGACGTCAACATATATGACGTCATAGCGCGCTTAGATGTTCGGTGACCCCCATTTTTTATTGCTGAATTTTGAAATTTAGACTCTTATCTATGAACTGACAAAAAATAAAAAAAAATCTACTCGTAGGAACTTATCACCACGATCGTCTTTAACTTGCATAAGCTCTATGAAAAAGTCCCGGTGTATGCCCGGTACACTGGGGCGAAAAAAATATGATCAACTCCAGCCTATTACGAGGTAGTAAAAGTCTCAGCCATCCCCATGTACCCAGGGGCCGGGGCGTTTTTTGACAATTGCATAAAAATCTTTCTTTCTTTTATTGCCAAATACATATTGACCTGGTGGAGTGTACTTTTGATAGGGATATGCCATTTGGAAATTAAAATACTACTCATTAAAATACTCATAAATTTATACGAAAATG
>JXSR01S075027.1:44615-60419 GCA_000969725.1 Ophiothrix spiculata | reverse complement strand
CATCCTTCAAATAATGTTTGTGTCATCTGGATACACCTTTCCCCAACAAAATCTCATTGTGCCAAGTTGGTTGACCAAAATGCACTTTTATTTTATTTTGTACCCTGTATAATTTTTACCCATCCCTAAAAATTAGACTTTTTTAGGTTAAATTGAAATCCTCGGAAAGTAAACTTTCCAGCAATATCTAACTTTGTAGGTTTTAAGTGTATATATACAGAGTTACGATCCGTTGAATACAAATTGGCATGGTTTTACCAATGTATTTGTGTGAAACAAAAAATATGACCAGTTAATGACTTATGTCCCATTAAAATGTCAATTGTTTTAGCGGATATTGCTCGCGACAGGTTGACTGATGCTTAATGAGAAATGCAAGTTCTTACACATACAACTTGAATAATTGTAATAACGTCTACGTGACGAAAATATATTTCGTCTATTCTAAACTTATATTTTGATTCAAAATATTGATTGGGATGTTTTGAAATCAATGTTTAAAATAACCAACATACATGCCGCATAGGCTACATAGTAAATATCTTACATGAACCTCGCATGCATGACAGAGATGGTTATATCAAAATACCAGTCAAAGCCATTCATTTCACATTACCAACTGTGCACTATTCGTATTTGAGTGAATTCCTCATCGTCAAATTCCGTTTGCCAAGTATGTTTAACAAATGCCATTTTTGATAACAAGATTACTTTGGTATAATTTAGAGCGTTTTCCATCTGATTCTTGAAATACAAAATTCGGCTGTCAGTGATAGGGTCGTTATTACTTCAGCGTCCAGTATCTTGACAATTTTGCCTTGATGGTGTACTTTTATCATCATTTTGTGTTAGAAGAGATCATAATCAATTGAGAAAAGGCAGTATTGAAGCAACCAGTTGCTTTATTATTGATTTTTGGATGCTTTCAGGAAGCCATTTTGTACAGTAAATCAATGGGAAGCTATTTCGTGGTGTGGCGCCTGCATTTAAGTGCACTATACCGCTCACATTCGACCATTTCGCTCTCATAAATACCATAAAGCTCTTTGAGAAACAATATATAATCAGAAAAGAGATAGAAATTACACATTAGTTCAGATTATGGTGTATGTTTTAATAGAATGGCTCAAAATTCGACAACATTTGATAGTAAAGGCGCACGGAAGACGTGGCTTTTATTTGAAAACCATAATCATTATGTTGTTCACCCCCACCACGCCGTTATCCAACCATGTTTCCCCCCATCCTTATATAAGAAGCAAGTAAGGCGGGGGGGGGGGGGGGGGGGGGGGGGGTAAGGGTCAGATAAGAGTAAGAAAGATGACCTTAGATGGCCATTCCACATTCACTAAACTCGGAATGTCCAAGATCATAGATTTTAACTAATTCGGTTCTCGGGTCAGATACATTCCAGTGCCGTTGTAAAAAAATTGCGCGAGCAAAATTGAGTTTAACTTTCTTAAAATTGTTTGAGGTATCAATTTAATCATAAAACAACAAAATTTGGAAAATACATATCTCTTGCAGGGTGCACTACACTAAATAACTAGCGCTCGTAATCCGGCATTTTTAAAATCGGCAAATTGACTGCCTTCTCCTAAATGAGAACCTCAAAACGTATGGAAGGGCAATATGTTTGGTCAATATTTTGTTCTAATTATAGAGTAAGGTTTATTTAAAGATGCTCTGATGCCATTTTTGATGTTCAGATAAATTTGGTAAAATTTAAAGCGTTTTCCTTAATTTGCGTCTGATTCTGGTACTAATAATACAAAATTCGGCTGTCATGGGGGGCGATATATCTTCAGCGTCCAGTATCTAAAGAATTTTGCTTTGATGGTGTACTTTTATTATCATTTTGTAGTAGAAGAGATCATAATCAATTGATAAAAACAGTGTGGAAGCAACCAGTTGCTTTATTATTGAGTTTTCGGGTGTTTTTAGGAAGCTACTTTGTACAGTAAGTCAATGGGAAGCTATTTCGTGGTGCGGCGCCTTATAGTAGCAGTTCAAATTACACGCGTTAACTGTCAACGTCAACTCAAATTCTGCCAGATTTAGATATTATGTTATAAATGACACGTCTGTACATTTTGTTTTAGACAATGCACTCTCCTTGTTGATAAAATGAGGCCTATTTCTCTGACTGACATCTTTGCCAAAGTTGCAGAATGTTTTTTCGCTAAACGGATTGTTGGGGATATAGAACCAAACCTAGACATTAATCAGTTTGCAATGTGAGTGACATATCGACCTCTCATTATCTGGTTAATCTCTGTTATATATACATTTGCAACATCGGGACGCCGGTCCTCACGGACTTTTCAAGTCAATTGGAAGCTATTTCGTGGTGTGGCGCCTGCATTTAAGTGCACTATACCGCTCACATTCTACCATTTCGCACTCATAAATACCATAGAGCTCTTCGAGAAGCAATATATAATCAGAAAAAAGTTAGAAATTGCACATTAATTTAGAATATGGTGTATGTTTCCTAAACAATAGGTGTCACTGTGTTCATTAAAATTAGCCCTGTCTGCATGGTTATTCTATTCTGAATGCTGATGTCCCACAGGGTATCAATTTGGGTTCTATCATCTTCAAGATTGTCATCAATGATGCTCATTACTGGAGATATGTTGAAGATTTAATGTTTGCGGAGAACCGTCGCTCTAATGTGAATAGCAGCCTGCATAAGGATTTTTATGAGATTCTCAGCTGAAGTTAAGTACTAGATAAATGGTGAAACAGAGACCATTATCAGATATAATGTTCTTGGTATGGATGGCGAGTAATTAGACTCCTTTATGAGGAGTCTAATGACAAGCCATCCCATACAAAGATACATTATATCTGATAACGGTCTCTGTTGAACCGTTTATCTAACATACACAGCGAGCAGAGGCATACTATTTAAAATTCAATTTAAAACATAAAACATTTTAACTTGTCTAAAAAGTAAAATATCCATAAATTATTATTAATTTTAAAGCACAACTCTCTCTGGTGATATATATTGTGCTAAAGACTACGCTTAAAAGGTAGGACAATATTGAAAGACGATTGAAGCTGATTGATCGATCTCACCATAAAACCGTGAAGGCTTAATGATGCGTTTCGAGAGAAAATCATTGTATGCCTTTAACACGGTGGTCAGTTTTCAATAGGCCTAATAATTGGTGATTATTAAAAAGGGTCAAAGGTTACATTTTATAAACTAATATTTCTAACACCATATATTTTCTGTATTTTGCAAACACAAATGAAAAAATTTATTACATCGGCCATAGCCAACGCGTTCCTTGTGGTACCATCCCTTTATACAGGGTTACGCCACTGACGTTGTGTAAAATGTACTGCATTTTAGATGTACAGCATCCTTTGGTGAAATATAAGCCATGGGCTCTTGCTGTATGGCTACTATGCTGGAATCGCGTTTTAAAATTAATGGTAGATTCACTTGACTCCCTTGTTTGTTTTTTTTGCATTACATTCATTTGTCCATGTTTATTGTTGTATACATATTTGACATTACAATGAATTATTATGCAAATCAACAAATTGAGATAATGAACATAGTGATTTCCAATTTTAAAATAGCTATTTGATACAACGTGAACCGTAAATGTGATATTTACCTGATGGTGTTTAATGCAAACAAGTACTTTCGAACTCAAGAGCTCGAATGATTTGTTTTTAAATGCTTTACCATTATTTCGTTAAACCCTGTCATCAGGTTCAGATCTAATTCTATAGGCCTATTTGATTTAAATATCAAGGTTACCAATTTAATTCGCTGATTTCATGACTGCGTAATAATTTTCCATCTCGTCTCACTTCACTGCCCAGAACGTTATCTAAATGCTTTGTTAGATAACAGCTCTAGACCTCATTCTTAAAAATAACGTTATCTAAATGCTTTGTTAGATAACAGCTCTAGACCTCATTCTTAAAAATAACGGTCAGGGCAACGAACTTTAAACAAAAGAAACACAATGGATAATTTATGAATAGAAAAGGGCTAGACGTGTATATCCGGATAAATGCTATCCAGATTTCATTTTCTCGGGAGACTCCTCCTCATTCAGTTCTCATGCTTGGCAATTCCCCGCTTAACTTTGTCTCTTCTGCCAAAGTGTTTGGTATCCACATCCACAACGATCTGAAATGGGATACTCAAATTGCTTCAATGTGCACCAAAGCTTCTCGTTGTCAGGTGTCCCTTAATCTAATTCATTAAGCTGATTTATTTTAAAATATCAATTTTGTCAAAAATTGTCAATTATTTTATTAGAGCTTCATTGCTGCTTTCGAATCTTTTTGTTTGTTTTGTTATGATTGTGGTAAGGCTTTGTTAGAAAAGTAAGGGCTATTTTGCAATGGAAATATATTTACTTATGATTTTTGTTATTTTTTGCATAATTTATTCAAAAAACATTCTTCTTCCATTCCCATGCGAATAATGATGAACTTATTCCCCGTGATCTTTATTAGTAAGAATAATATACCGTAATATCTTAGTATTGTGTCAAATATATAGAATCTTATAAATAATGCTAGAATGCGTCCCCTCTAGTGACAGCGGTTAAGTTTACTTCCCTACGTGCTGCCATCAATCACCAGACAAACGGGACTTGCAATTCGGTTACGTATTTGAATTTGGATTTAGAAAATTAAAACAGCTCAAACGGATATCAGCTTCGCCGCGCACCATAGCGGTATGTACAAAAGTCATTAACATTATCATAATTTGCCATCTAATTTAAACAAACTTTTGGCAAAACTAATTTGTTTTCTGTGATCAGGATATGTTATTCAAAGCTGTTCAATGGAATTGCATAGATGGAAATGACATTTTCATAGATACATTTATCGTAGATGCAAGAAATATGTTCTGCACGTACTTGCCAGTTTGCGCTATCGATTTGTTACCTGCGCCACTAACAGGGCGTATCATAATTTGGATACCCTCCATATCCTAATTCTGATACGAATAATTCTGCAGAATTTTGATATGTGGGTGTCCAAATTCAGATACGTATCCGAATTGTAAGTTCCGCCGAACTGAAATCGAATTGAGAATACTTAAAGGATTGCTAAAGAATTCCATGCATAGCAGAGAATTGTATGTACATAGAGTCAATAATGCAGGAAATACTTTGGCTACAAGGGCTTTAACCAAAAATATCTTAACATTAACCTTCATTTGCATCAGCATTAAGAGGAAACCGTTCTGTCAACAAGAAGAGTTTATCCGTCCTACTTTTAACCAATTTCAATTTCAATTGTTTCAACAAGACGAAACACGATATCGGTAAAACATTTAAACATCACGCTGACAACTTGTTCACTGTAAGGTATATATTTTGTAAAAAACAATCATTTTAACTATCTGAAATGGCCGAGAGTCATTTAACATGGATTTTTTTGTCGTGTGGAGTGATTGGAATGCAAATGAAGAGCCTTACCTTACCTAACTAATACCTAATTTGTCTGCATTTGATGCATCAAGACAGGAAGTAAAATTATTTTCTTGACACTAACATTTTTTGCTCGATATTATTCTATGATTGTTCAATTTCTCGATATAGTCTTGGTATTGTAGTAAAGATAAAAAGATCATCGGGTTAAATCCTTAAGAAAAGAAGCAAGATATCATTTTATTTGTTATGGTTACAAAGAACCTTAATTTTCTGAATACACGGTCATAGATACGAAATCGCTTATAGTGGTCTACAGACGCAGTTTCGCAAAATATGCTTTTTAAAAATCGTACATGATGGAAAATATGAATACGGTTTACGGAGTAAGTTGACAAAAAAAAAACACAGTTAAAAGTGTTAAAAACATAACTCACTCTACGTTGTTTGGCTCTGATTCAGAGCGTATCTTATGTTAAATAACAGATTCATCATGCTCAAGGCAAACATATTATTAGATCACAAGCACAACAGACACACTTATAGTTTGGTTTCGGAGGTTAAATGACATAAAATGGAGAAAGTCTTTGCAATATATTATAAAAGTTTTTGGTAATCTTTGGTAATCTACTGTAAGTTCTAATGACTATTTTAAGTTGCTGTTGTTGTTGTACATTTTTTTCAATATTATATTACAGTTTGGAAGAAACATTTAAATTCACCAAATTCTTGCGGCAATATCAATTTAGGATGGTGTTTTGTTGTGTCATATTACTTACGAGCGAGTATCGTTGAGAGCGTCTCATAAACAAAACATATATGAATCTATCTAATCTATCTATATAGTCTTAATTACCTGTAGTCTTAATTAATCAACAGATGGCAATTGCTATTTATATAACACAGGGCTTTTGATTTGTTGTGAACAATAGGACTCAGTGGGCCAACCAACCTTTTGAAATTAATAAGGTTTCCTACTTATTTAAATTCAAAGTCTTGCCTTGTTGAAAAACACTATTATTCGAAATGCATTATTGTGGTTGATTTTAAATGCCATATCATCAATTCAAGTGTCAACTCGTAATTGGCTTTGATAAGCAGGCGAGAGTCAGTGTTCCTATGTACGTAGACGCAATTCCTCATGTCCACGTGCATATAATTTAGATTGAAAAGCATACAGGTACGACAGACAGAACCCCGCTAATATTAGTAAATCATGCTTATATTTACCACAACACCGATCATGATTTTTCCATGATTGCAAAGTGTATTATAATCAAATTATTTCTAGTTTGGGGTATCTGAAAAGTCCATATATTGGATCTGTTTTCATGGGGACAATTCTCCATGTCGAATAAGTTAGTGCGAATAACACTCTTATTAGAAATACAAACCTTCTAATTTTTGTGGTTGATTTTAAATTTAAGGGGTATGTGTGTCTAACATATTGAATCACATAAATCATGACAGCATTCGTCCTGCATATCAATCAAACAGTCTCTGGTGACATAGGATCAGTTTCCTTCTCGTAATGCTTACAATGTAACCGTAATGAGAAGCCTTGGAGGTGACTTACGTGTTGCCAGTAACATAAAATGTGCCGTCATCAATCATCAAATGCGAATTGTACTCATAAATGGAATGATGGAAATGGAAATTACCTTAAAGGTTGAGTAATAAATCTTAGCAGAGAGTTTCTTGTGCAAAGAGTCAATTATACAGGAAATGTTTTGTCTCTCAAGAGTGTATTCACAACATGTGTTTTATTTTTAAGTGGCACTAGGATATTGAACCGAATATGGCTATAATTTTATTATTAAAATATGTCTTGTTTCTTAATATTCTTGACTAAAATAGGACAAAATCCATGCATGCAGCTCTAATTTTGATGCGTCCAATTGGATTGATTTGGATATCAATTAAAATTTGCTGCAAGTGCATTTTGTCTCATTTTCCAATTATACATGTATAAACGGATTGCAAATTTATTAACCTTTTTCATACACAACTGAAAAATACAGTAATATTACAATGTTTGTGGAAAGAAATTAAGCCTTTACATATGGTCATCAAAAATAAAAAAAATAACGAAACAATGCAACAACCATACGAGCTAAAGGCTCTTAACGCAGTCCAGCACGAGGTGTGCATTGTGAATGTTCAACCAACTCTAAATTCTTGCTTTTTGATAGGCTGTGTAACACGTGAAGTTTATGAATTGTGTATATATACATGTATTTTGGCGATCATTTTGCCGTTTTGAACTTCAATTAAGTAACTGACATAATTCAAGGATAAACAATGTTACGTTGCTCAAACATATTATCCATTAGATTCAAACTGGCAGCATTAAGCGCTGAATCACACTTGGACATGAAACCATGTAAATGAAAACTTTCTGTAAATACACAGCAGAAGTGTTAATTCGCCCTAGTTTAGGCGATTCCTCTTGTCCTAGCAAGGTGAAACACGATCAATCAACATACATCTTGTTGACATACTTTTTACGCGCCTCTTTCAATCCAATCAAATAAATCAGCATGGCGCTTCTTATCTAAGTGCCTGTTTAACGTGCTTAATGTGTTAACATGACCTTTTTGATTACACAAAAAAAATGACAGATAAAAAACCCTATATCAGATGAAAAACCCTACATAACATCTCTGGAATGATATCAAGTGAAAAGCAGGAAAGAGAATATATCCAAGAACACTTCCGTCTTCAGTAGCTTTAAAAAATGAAAATGTTTATGTTTCGTCGTCTAACGTAAAAGGAAAAAAAAGTCATGTGTTCGACTGCACCCCTTATGTTAAAAACATTTTAAACTAAATATTTTAATTCAACAAATCCAGGGCTGAGAACACAAATGTCTATACAGCCTTTGATTTTTTTTTAATCATATTACAAGTTAGTGTTCTATCACACGCCGGAATGGCTTGGAGCGTCTCGTACGTAAAGATCCGTTATCTGAAATTTACAGGAAGAATTGTCCGTAAAGGTGTTATCGTTATTGCCTGCAGCTTGTATCAACAATTGACATTTGCTATCAATGTAACGCATATAGTTTGATTTATAAAAAGTCACAACATCTCAACGCGAATCCGTGTGCAAAAAAGCTATTATATAGTGATCCATTGTTTGAAATCATCATGGGTTGTTGTGTTGGTCAAATTCAAAAGATGAAATTAAACATTCGTTAGCATCCCACCGTACTGAACCAAAACTAGTACACGATTACTGAAGTGGTTCTTCATTCTTATTTATACCCGATTTTCAGAAAAACAACTTTTTCATTAAAGTTTTACAGACAAAAGTTATGTAACAAATATGGTAGTATCTTAAAACTTTCAAACTGTTGCTTGGATCTTCCAATAATTTTAAAACATGAAAAAAGTGTTGAAAATCATGTTCAATCCATATTTTGGCTCTTGTTTTATTTTCTTTATCGCTTTATGACTGAGAAAAAGTAGCAAGAAACGCAACAAAAGTTTAACACAATAAATATGTTCTCTGTAATTGTCAAGATATAATAGGGTTTACGCATGTTTTGATGCAAAATAAATCAAATCAGAAATCAAAAATATTTCAGCAATGCATTTGTAATAAATAAATTGCTTTTATTAGCAAAATTTCATTTGAAAATTCTTTCGGGAAAAGCAGTCACATTTTTGAAGGAAATTTTATTGCAAATGAAAATTTGACACGAATTAGCTTTCTGGCGACCATTTTAAAAACGAGTAACGATTTTTTTGTTTCATATAAATTGTATTGAGTTGGTGTATTACGGTTCTATAGGTAAGTAAGGTTGAAAGATAAGTAAGTAATGTTAAAGCGATCAAAATCATGGGTCAAATTGAAAATGTTCATCCCCTGTCGTGCACTAATGGAATTCTAAAACACCTACTATACACAGTATTGCAAACCAATAGATATCGGCCAGTGTTTTGACTGAACTTATGTGAGACTAAACGCATTAAACATTTGACTGTAATTAGACTACCATCAGCATTTTAGATGGAACCATTCTATCATTAGGAAGCACTTAGTGTTGATACGCTCTAGTTTAACAAATTTCCATTTCAATTGTCTCAACAAGACGAGACATGATCGGTAAACATAAGAACACATCGTTGACAACTTGTTAAGGTATGGATGTAAATGAATGGATTTTTTTAAGATTGCAAAGTGTCTTGAAAATACTCGACTATAGATAATGTACCTCACATAACTACTAGTTTATTTCTCTGAAAGTTGTCTCATCAAGTTATCCACTATCTATGGATACTGTTAATGACAATTTGCATGGATAATGTAAATATGCTGCTATTTATAAGATGAATTATACTACATTAATGTATCATTAAAATTTAATGGTTTCAAACGACATTTGGTTTATGTTGAAATAGGGACCCACCTTGAAAAACATGACCATATTTACAGTATATATAACCAAACATCTTTGTGATACAGTCATGACTAAACCACTGGTGAGGCTCTTGGTTGTAAAGAAATTTTCTTTACTGCTAAGTATCAACTGCAAGCTTCAATAAAGCTTAAAAACCTTCGAAGTTATATTTTTATTATATTAGCATATTTATTTTGTAATATTTTGCGCTTTTTTGACAAGTAATGTACAATATTTCAAATTTGATGTGATACAAAGATACAGAAAGTTGTGTGTAGTCGTTGATAGGGAAGTCTCTTCCCATACTCAAGTCAAGTCTGGTGTCCCACAGGAAACTGTCCTGGGACCTCTCATGTTTCTTGTTTATATCAATGACATTGCAGACAGTATCAATAACGGTACACACATTCAACTTTTTGCTGACGATTGGATAATCCAGTCACCTTCAGACACTGAAACTCTTCAGACAGATCTACCTAACATCACTAACCAACTGGGCTTCGAAATGGCAAATGTCCTTTAATACTGCTAATGCAATATTCTTCGTGTGACTACCAAAAAACAACCACAGGTACACTTGTATGGAATGGAAAATGTCATCTTGAATTGTGAAAAACATCACCCATATCTTGGCATAGAGCTATATGGTAACCTCAAATGGACCGAACACATGAACAACATCACCGTGAAGGCAAACAAAACTCTCTGGTTCTTAAAACGTAATCTGTGGAGGTGCCCTACGTCCATAAAAGAATAGATGTATTTTGCACTCGCCCGACCCATTGCTGAATACGCTTGCGTTGTCTGGGACCCTTACACCAAGTCAGATATACACAAAGTCGAGATGGTACAAAGGCGGGCCGCACGATTCGTTGGCAACAACTACAAAACATCAGATGGTACAGTAACTAAATTATTAGATAAACTCAAATGGCCGTCACTTGAGGAACGTCACAAGAACGCACGTATCACCATGATGCACAAAATCAACAATCAAGAAATCGCAATCCCTATACAGGACTGTGTCATCAGACCAACAGCCTCTCAAACTCGTCAGTACCATGACGCAAAATTTCGCGTCATGTATACTCACTCAAACACATACAAGTACAGTTTCTTCCCACGCACAATACTGGACTGGAACACACTGCCGACCGCACTCCTTGATTGCAATCAACTGGACCTATTCAAGACCAATCTCAAATCTCAGTAACGGTATTTTTTTTCATATATTTTTTGTCATTCATTTCCTACTTAGAGTAGGCTGCCAGTATCTCGCCTGCAGTCACTTTTCATAATACTCATCCACATAATCGTAAACTTATGTACAGGCTCCAAAGGTACTTTACCTTTGGAGTAGGCTGCGGGTAGTTTACCTGCGGCCGTCTACATATCTCTGCTTCGGCAGTAGTTTGAATCCTGATTAATGTACTATAAGGTTTTTTTACCATTTATCATGAATATATTTTTGCGCTTTAGAAATGCAACTTATTGCTAGTGTCATTCCTACTGTTAATATCAATTGTACTTTGTTTTTTTCCGTTTGACGTCCATTATGTTCTCAATTAGATATTGACTTTTCGGCAACTTTATTGAGTATATATTTAGATGTAGATAGCATGCATATATTTTTCAAAATGGCGATTTACAATTGTCAAAAATGTCACCGGGTTGCAACCCCCCACACCCAAACTTTGACGGCCAACCCTAACCCACCTTGGGTGGTACTCCCCTCTTTTTTTCGTCAAACTGACCGCAAAGGATGTAAAGAGATTACCGAAAAAGCCTGGGGTCGGTTGCTTTTGCGTTTTTATGCTACGGGGAAAAAAACTTAGGAGGTTGCACCTCCCCGCGGTTAGACAAGGATTAAAACATTGGAGAAGGTATACTAAAACTAGCGTAATTATATCAAAATTTGTATATACTCATCAGAAGTTAGTCAAAAAAGTCTACTTTTGTGGGAGTTATTCGTACTAGTGTAGGATATATATGTCAATGGCTTTTGTTTCTTACGTGTATAATAAATATACTTTTGTAGAATGCGTCCACCGTAAATGTGTCCACGCATTTTTCTTCTCATCCTAATAAATCTTATAAAAATAAATACTGCTAATTAGCTATCTTCAAAGATTGCATGCGTCCAAATTTGGTACGCCAAAAGCACCAAATATAAGAAGTATTCAGATTTAATGCGTTGTTGGGCGTTTTAAGTCCCAATACACTGGAAGTATTAAAATTTCACCTGGAGTACAGAGTTTTACCATATGAATCGTGTCTAACATATTGAATCCCATAAATCATGCCAGCATTCGTCCTGCATATCAATCAAACAGCCTCTGGTGACAGAGGATCATTTTCCATCTCGTAATGCTTACAATGTAAACTGTTAAATGAGAAGCCTTTGGAGCTGACGTATGTGCTGCCAGTAATTTAGAATGTACCATCATCAATCATCTAATGAGAATTTTACTCATAAATGCAATGATGGAAATGGAAATTACCTTAAAGGTTGAGTAATAAATCTTAGCAGAGAGTTTCTTGTGCAAAGAGTAATTATTATAAGGAAATGTTTTGTCTCTCGAGAGTGTATTCACAACATGTGTTTTATTTTAAGTGGTACTAGGATATTGAGCCGACTGTGGCTATAATTTTATTATTAAAAAGAAAGTGTTGAAAATCATAAATCATGTTCAATCTATATTTTGTCTCTTGTTTTATTTTGTTCATCGCTTTATGACGATATAATAAAGAAAAGAACAAATAACAATTTAAATTTAAAAAAAGACTTTCTCCCTAACTGACACTTCCTCTGAATCTGAAATGGTATCTATGGACAAACAAACATTTGTTTTGTTTAGGTCTTTACTGTAATGGAACGTCTCATTATTACTGTTAATTATATATATCTTTTACTCTTAACAACCTGCATCGAAACAACTTCTTAGAAGTAGTGTGATGAATGTTGTTTCGTTCACCTTTTTATCAATATAAATAGGTGCAACTGTATGGAAAAGGTATTTATGTTCCATTTGGACCCAGGATTTTGTTTTTTCCAACGTATCAAGGAAACGCAACAAAACCCAATAAACCTGTTCTAAAATTAACAGCACATTTTAAAATGCTTATAACTTTTAAACCAGGATTCGCATGGCAACTATAGACATATGTAATGATGAATGAGACTTGTAGAATTACTTTGGTACCAATTCTGATGCAGTTACCATTTTTGAAAATCAATTTCAACGTAAATTACGTCAAACGTAAAGAGCGAACTTTCATACTGAGAAGAAAAATAATAATCGACTCACATGTAGGGGAGGGATCAATTTTTTGAAGACAGGAGAAACATTCATGAATATTTTAACGACCTATTTAGCAAAACAGCCTTTACATTGCTGATACGAAGATTTTTGACTGCGGATTTGTCTTAATAATTACATAATGCTCATTAATATGTTTTTCATTTGGCAAAGCGTAGCTCTAGCATTATGCTTATCTTTAAATGGTGCACAACAGCATTACCCCGTAACAAACATTCAAAGTTACACACACAGGGACATATCAAAATACTTCCTTCTCGTCAAGATTAGGTTGCCTAGTATTTCATAATATGTTCTAGATGGTATCCTGGCATATTTCAATTTTCTTTAACTCTAACGACAAAGTTCCGGACGTTTGTGCAAGTGTTCTTCTTGATCGTCTTGTTTTCACTGCCAATCTTCTGTTTCAGGTCAGGAATAGTCTAGGGTGTTGTGATGTACTGTCCTTCAGATAACCCAAAAAAGAAATCGGGCGGGCTTAAATCTTGAGAGTGAAAGGGGCAGGTTTTTTTTTTGTCTTGAGCGATATAATTCTTCGTGAAAAAGTTAATTGATAAAGCAATTCTAAACCGTTTAGCTGTGTTGTGTGAGGCGTCATGTCGTCATGGTGAAGTGGCAAAAGAGTGTCAACACTGTATGGTATATTGGCTCAACCACTCTGATTTTCAGATCTTCTTGCTATCTTATAAGGTTACTGATTGTATAATTCTTGGTTTAAAAAAAAACTACAAGTCTCCTCTATCAACACATATGTCTAGAGTTGCAATACGAATCTTGGTTTTCAGGTTATTAATTTTTAAAAATGTGCAGTTAATTTTTGGACACCCTGTATGTAATTGTCAAGATAGGGTTTACGCATGTTTTGATGCAACAAAAAAAATCAAATCGGAAATTACAAATATTTCAGCAATGCATTTGTAATTATAATTTGCTCTAATTAGGCAAATTTTATTTGAAAATTGATTTTGAGTTGGTGTATTATGGTTCCATAAGTAAGTAAGGTTGAAAGATAAGTAAGTAATGTTAACGCGATCAAAATCATGGGTCAAAATGGAACTTCGCAGCCCCTGTCGTACACCAACAGAATTCTAAACCACCTCCTACTCTAAAGGGTTAAATTCAGTTTATGTTGCAAATTACAGTATGCAATGGTTTTAGAAACTAATAGATATCGGCTAGTGTTTAGACTTAACTTATATGAGACTAAACGCATCGACTCTAATTAGACTACAATCAACACTTTAGATGGAACCATTCTATCATTAGGAAGCACTTAGTGTTGATTCGCCCTAGTTTAACAACTTTCAATTTCAATTGTCTCAACAAGACGAGACATGATCGGTAAACATAAGAACACATCGTTGACAACTTGTTCAGCTTTAAGGTATAGATGTAAATGAATGCAAATTAGTCACATGATTTATTTTAAGATTGCAAAGTGTCTTGAAAATACTTGACTGTAGGTAATGTGCCTCACATAACTTTATACCTAGTATAATTTATGTTTCTGAAAGTTGTCTCATCATGCTATCTACTATAATACATGGCTACTGTACAATATGCATGGGTACTGTTAGTATGCTGCTATGTATAAGATGGATTATTCTACATTAGTGTATCAGTAAAATATAATGGTTCTATACGACATTTTTTGTCGTTTGATGCACAGTAAACATTTTCTAAGCGACGAGTCTTACCACTTAAGGTAGCAACTTAAACTCAAAATGAAGTTGCTCTGATTGAGATAAAATTAGACCTGCTGCAAAGAACTAAGCAAAAATTCTTAATTCCAAAATTTGAGCCAAATCAGACAAATGTTTTTTGAGATATTGCTGTTTAAAGTTTCTTTGTATTCTATTGTTTTTTGCCAATATATTGATGAAGTTAATGAGGAAAACTCGTCCACCTAAGCTATTTTCTACTACGTCGTCACCTATGGGGGCGGTTACCACCCCCAGTGAAAATGAAATTGACATGCCAAAAGTTGAGTGGTTTTATAATTTTGTGTAGGGTAGGGTCGGTCGAGGCGTTGCGTAAATTATGACATTATAAAGGACAGGTCTAAAAATTTAGCAACATTCTGATTTTGGACAATCGGTCAAAAATTCATTGTATCGGATTTTTATCGGGTGTTTTTCGTAATAAAGAAAGAAACTGTGGTTCCAACATGTCCTGTAAGCTTGAGCTTAATACCTCGTCCACCTAGGGGGGGGGGGGGGGGTATTACTCCCTAATAGATTGTGGCCCCGGGCATATAAGTATTGTTTTTACATCCTTTGCGATCATATTTGATGAAAAAAGTCGGGGTAGTGGGCTAGGGTAAGCTTAGATTTACAATATAGAGTAGCAATTGTAAACATGAGTACACAAATAATAAAATATTTTGGTCGTGCTTTTTTTTATCAAAAAGGTGGATTTGTTACATTAAGATTGATTTGCACATCACTTTGGGTAAAATATTTTCAATGATCCTATAAAATGTCAAAATTCTTAGCCTTTTAAGAAATACAAATCAAACTCAAATAAAGTGGCTAATTAAGTTTCACAATTAGTTAAAGGTAATTATTCAAAGGTAGAGGTAGGTACGGGTGATGTATAATGAAAGTCGTGTGTCAACTATTCTGTCATATCTTTTTAATAATCTGATTGAATGATGTAA
>JXSR01S075027.1:6126-19210 GCA_000969725.1 Ophiothrix spiculata | reverse complement strand
AAAACATCGAAATGATTTCCACAGGAGGGTTTTTCCCAAATTTTTTTTAAAAGTTTAGACTATAAGAAAATCCCTCAATATCGTAGGTCACCAAATTATGGGGTATGCATGGGTGGGCCCATTTCATTGAAGCATTTGACACGTTTATGTGTTTGTTCGTCCATAATACACACCAAAACGGTTATTTTTAATTTAATTTTAACACACACAAAAAAAAGCCAAATGTTCGTACATGACTGTTGGTACATGCATGGGTCTTGTTCATTTGATAAGGTATAATGTAACGGATGACATTATTGCATTTCTAATGGCATAATCCTATCCCAATTTTGTATGAAATACGAACAACGATGTACACTTGGACAAACTGAATCAATTCATGTTTAAACAATTATTCCTGTTTATGTAAGTTTATTTTTTGCATATATCATAATTTTATGTTGGGTGATCAAAAGTAAAATTTCATTTTTGTACGTTTTAGCGCTATTTTTTGAATTGATTTTGCATAAAGCTGTATTGTTTTATAGAGTCAAAAAAATCAGTTTGACCTAAAAATTACAATATCAATAATAGAGAGATAGAGAAAATATTTATGAATAACAAGACATGATAATGCTGGTTTACGTTCACGTTTACCTACCCTATTTGCACAATCTCTTTATTTACCAGCAATACACGCAAAAATACGCAGTACCTGGCTAATGTTTTTGGAACCTACTGATTATTGTTTGAAGCAAAGATCTATTATTTTAGTGAATACTTTTGTCGCGAAATGCACAGTGTCCAGCTACTGCGGCACATGCAAATTATAATGCGTGAAAGTAATTTTTTATAGTTTTAAATTCTTATTTGTATTAGTTTGTTTTTAAAGAACACAACTTTATTTGCTAGATTACCTAATTAGATTTATTTGAATTTGGTAACGCCAACATTTTTTAAAAATCATATTTGTGTTTAATTTTCAGAGCGTCCGTCACAAACAGTGCTGGTCACAAAAACGGATTAACAGATCTGAATCTCACTAAATCCTATATTGAAGGACAGACAGGGGTCATATATGTGGGAAACTATTCCTAGCCTCTGAAATTATTACAGACATGGGCTTTTAGGTTAGAGTTATTATGACCTCTATTATTTATCTGGAACATATGATTTTGTTGAACATTTGACATTAATTTATTGTACTCCATTTAGGTGCTTATCTACCCTCATACAGACTGAATAAAGTTTCTCCTAGGCCGTATTTATCAGAACCAGTATTGTATCTATTGTTAGAATTGCGCCGTTCTTTAAAAAAAAATGAATTGAGTATTTCCATTGAATGGGAAATTTTTGTCAAAAAGATACAATCCTGCACCTCACTCCATTTAAAATGTGACTGCACAAATGATACGACATTGTTAGTTGAACAACAATGTTGTTATATAAATTTAATTGCTTGTACAATCACTAGTAATATTGATATTCAAACCTTTTATTCTGAATAACAATGCCAGACTTGGATATCTTCTCTAAACTTTACACAAGCAATGTTAAGATTTAGAGCGTATCCAACTTTTAATACTATAATACAGTGTGTCCCTGAGTAAAACTTTACAATCTTTGCGTGCAATTTTCATGGATTTAACATATAGTTTGAAATTATGTAAAGGTTGCATTTTATAGCCCATGAATTGAACTTTTAGATACCGTTTGTTTTATTTCAATCGGTAATGTACAACAAAAGTTATGCTTTGTCAAATAATTGAATGTAAAATTTCTGGTCCAATGTTACAAGTTTGTAAGTTCCCCTTGAATGAAACTCTATAATTGTCTTTGATCTGTTCACTCAACCGTAACGATGTTTAGTTATTTACTACGCACATGCTTTCTTTTATCTATGCTGAAAAAATGAACATATTTGATGTAAAAATAAGACAGATATGATAAGTTTTCCAAGGTGACTCATTTTTATTCCATTCAGAAACGCCCTTACTTTATGGCCAATAATCATGAAATTGGACCAGACAAAAATCCACCCAAAAGTTTGATACAACATAACTTTTGTTGCATACTACTGATTGAAATGAAACAAACGGTACCTAAAAGTTCAACTCATGGGCTATAAAATGCAACCTTTACATACTTACGAACTATCCGTTAAACCCATGAAAATTGCACGCAAAGATTGTAAGGTTTATTCTGGGACACACTGTATCTGTTCAATGAAAACGGAATATTCAAAACCCGAATTCAACCTCTCTTAAAAATGATTAATAAACAGTATTTGTTCCTTCAACATCATATATGGGTCGGGTTTTGCTGTTTGACCTACCCATCTGTCTAATTGCCAATAAGAATATCAGAAAGAACAATACACATCCATCTGTCATTTCTGCTGACACCATCTCATATAAAAGCACACCTTTGTTCATCAGTTATGCTATAACGACCACATGTTTCACGTTAAATGATAAAACCCACAACTGTGTCCCATGTGATGTTTCCCATTGGTAGGTAGTTTTATCCCCTAGAGTGCTACAGGTTTACTGCCAGTTTCGTTAATACTCATATATAGGTGTAAAACAATGTCACAATATACTTAGTTCGTGTTGTATCTAAAGGTTTATATTGGCCTACTTTTTATAAATTCTGTACTTTGTTTAAGAACTTTAAATGAATACAAAAATTCTCTGAATAGGTTACCAGTGTGTTTATTGAAAGATGGCAGTGAGTAATCATAAGCGCTCAATGGTTCGCTCCCTATGGCCCTGTATCCATAAGCTGTTCCCCTGTGGCGTATGCCCTTGTCCCGTGCTCCATTGTCTCCAATTGCCACGAATCGGCAGGCAATCCTCAGTTGAGTATAGAAGCGGTCCCTAAAGGTTGCTAGTAAGAGGTTTCTAAAATTTACAATAAAGTATTTAAAAATCGAAAAATAAAAATTCTCAGGTGGTAAAGAGCTGCCATATCTGCCTGCTTTTTACAATGTTTAAAATCAGCAGCCAACTCATTTGATGTTGTATGAAGAAATAACCATTTTATATAAGTCTTGACATCTTATCTTGGGTGTCCCTCCTTGAAGGGTAATAATTTTAAGGTGACTGCATGCATAGTGCTGCATCTCAGTGAATGGTTGTCAATTCTTCGATTTAATAGCAAGAAATCAATTTTCAGAAACCTGTTAATAACAAGCTAGAATTGCCTGCAACATTAAAACGAGAGCATATACTTACTTGAATCTTGAAATATTAACATCAATTAAATTGAATTACATATCATATTAATACAAATTGCACATGTACCTGATTACTATTTTTGGTAATGAATTTACTGAACACCCTATACAGATAACAAGAAAAAAGAAAATTCAATATTACGTCATTATTATAAGTTTAATCAGGATGGTGCATCGTCATCCTTTCGACGATTGAAGATAAGAGTATAGGTACATTAAATTACATTGTGCTGTGAATATATTCAAGACCATTACCATCAAGCATAAAAATCTGTGCATCAAGTAAAATCTGCTTATATGTTTTGTGTCTGGTACCTGATACCTGAAACTAATAGTCCATGACTGGATGTTCGTGCTCAGAGTAGCTCATGGCTACGAATGTGATCAGAAATCACGTGTTTTCAGAGTTGATGGTCTAAAATCCACTGCAAAAATTAACTCATTTCAGCTTCAGCGTCAATATTTTGTACATTACTTTCAAATTATCACTAAAATTTACTCTTTTTCAATTTGTCATAAAAACAAAATATTAAAGTACATGACGCATCATAGAATGTCTAAAGAGAGTCTCAGCGTCAATATCCTTTTTTTTTTTTTTTATAGATGAATTTTCTTTAGTCGACTATGTAGAAACATTTCACTCCCTCTGTTTGAATTTGTCATAAAAACACAATAAGCACATGACGCATCATAGAATGTCTAAAGAGAGTCTCACCAGATCAAGTCGGCGTATCACTATGATCCCCAGCGAAAAGATGTGACAGGCCGGCTTTCCATATCATTGCTTATTAATAAAACGTACGGCAGCAAAATGTGATGGTATAGTCAGGAAAAATGAAATCTTACCATCGGACGGTTTTACTAAGATATTGCATGGGTACAGTATTTTCTGCTGTAGTGAGTTTTCTTTTTCACAAAAATATATACGATCTGAGTATGCATAGACTTTTAAACTTTTCAAATATGTGCATTTAATAATCACCCATCTCAGTAGTTATATTGCGGATTAACTCCTTTATATAAAAGCTAAAGAAATACAAATATTATCCGCATTTCCAATTATTTTTATGAACTGCAACATAAACAAGCAGTTTTTTGTTTATTCGAAGGCAACTACTACTGTACAAGCAACTCATAACTTATTTTTCAACATCCGAAATAACTCAATTCTTCTGTAAGAATGCAATTCAATCAAATTACGTACATATTGACAGATAAAATTCTTTACTTTTTAGTGATCAATCGAATTGATAAAGGCAAGGGAAAACCCCGATATGTTATTATTTGTATAAAGAAAGTAATGTTTCATGTCATCAGATCATTATCTTTTTATTAAGGCTAATGTCCCTCGAAAATATCGTGACGTTATTTTCACTGCAAGATTGCACCAAATTATATATACATGGCATACGGTATTAAAACAATTTTGGCATACATGAAGGGAAGAGTCTGTAGGTTGTAGATTGTCAACAATATACTGTACTATCGATTTAACTCAAAGAATCAGCTATAAAATGGCAAATAAGATTCGTCAAAAATGGTTAACATTCTAATTACGTTGAAACAAACATGACAAAAAACAAAAAAGAATTATCCGATCTTTTTTTTGATTTTGCAAACCTAACCTTTAAAAAGGGTTGGTTACCAACTATGTCTAAATTTAAATGTTTAACACAGATTAATGAAAACTTGACACTATTATGTTTGAAACTTGCTATATATTAAGTCAGAAACATGTATCATTCAATAAGACTAAAGCTAAGGGCTTCTATCAGCAACGACATGTTGGAATGTCATATTCATTGCGAGATTTTGCATACTTACACATGACAAGCTACAAGAATTTTGGCATACATTAGGGGTTAAGTATTTATATAATATACTGTACTAGCATTGGCTGATGACTTCGTTAACATAAACATCAAAAATGTTGACGCTTCGTAATTCCATAAATTTACGCAGTTCGTTTCATCTAATCTCATTCAGATATTGCAGACAAATCTAAAATGAAAACAGGATTTCAATTAACTGTTATGTTTATAATATCATTGCATTAAGTAAAATGCATTACTTTGTTAGTACATGGTTCGTTTTCAAGTCCGTTCAAATCGTGAAATAATTAATCTGTACTGGTATCCGCCGATACTTTCATTATGTAATCGGTAATCGGTAATTCGGTATCGGTTAGAAAGGCTTATCGGTGCATCACTAATTGTAACATATCCGATGTATACAACTTGTATACAGTGGCGTAGCCAGACTTTTTGGTCAGGGGGGCAAAGGCATTTTGTCCCGATTTTTTCCCGATTTTCCCCCGGCGTGTGCTTATTTTTTCCCAATTTTTCCCGGCAACAAATCCATTTTTGTACACCCAAAATAAATTTAAGTCGAGTTTAAAAACTGACCATAAAAAAAAAAAAAAAAGGTTTTAAGCGTTTTCTGCACATCTAGTGACACGATTTTCTATTTTCCCCCATGTTTCCTGTCTAGCAGTCTAGCAGCTCTCTCATTTTTCTTGTCCTTCCCGATTTTTCCCGCTTGCTGTCCCGATTTCCCGCTCGATGTATTTGTCATATAAACATTAGAATGTCGTATTTTTCTTTTGTTTACATAAACAAATCTAATTTTTCCTCAATGGAATGCTTAAATTGCAACTTAATTATGCGAATGCCTATATTAAAAAAAATGTAGATAATGAAGCTAGATATTAAAAACAAGTAATTTAGAGCCCAAACGGGGAGATCTTAGAGTCGTAATTCACGTCCGATTTTTCAAGCAAAACAATGCGCGTTTGTTAAATTATAATTCAAAATAAACACCACATGTTTATAAAATATAATATGTAATTCAATAAGAAGTATCAAGCCTAAAATCTGTCAAAATTTGAAAACAATCGACAATCTTATCGAAGTAGTCTATTGACGCCATTTTGACCTCGATAATGGACGTTAAATCACGAGTAAAGATTAATGTATAACAAGAGACTCTATTCCATATGTACGCAAAAATGTGTGATATTATGAAATGTGTTAGTACTAAGGTAAAAACTTGCAGTAAATATAACGTTCCGTCGTCTCGCTTGCGAAAAAGAACCTTAGCCTTAATTTGCGGCGATGATTTTCTGAATTTGATTTGTTGAAGTATATGCACTCTAATTGCTGCGAATGAAGAGCTTTAGTAGCCTACGGCAAACTACCCTTTTTATTAAATACACAAAATTGTGCGAACGATTTCAGGATCAAAGTTATCATGGTTTTAGTATATTAACAATATTAATGTAAACCAAATCCAATTTATGTGATTGTGATACAGTCAATGACTTGTGCATATCTTTAATTACTTATATTTCATAAGTAAATTTTATTTACCACTTTTGTGTTATTGGTGCTATTCGACAACAACATTCTCGTGATATTTGGAGATATTATAGTGGACCAAGTTTTGTTTTTTAGTTAAGCTGCTCTACTTGTCAAAAATGAATGTCACGTATTTGCTTTTTGCTTAGCAGTTTTTACATGTGCACAGCTGTAAGTCGCGACGCATTTTAGCAAAAGGTAACTAAAGGTCGACAGTATCAATTTTAAAAGCGAGTTAAAAAATTGATAAACGAGATATAAAACATCAAGCAATTTAAAAAATGAAAACATCGAAAATTATTGGTGCTATTCGACGACAACATTCTTGTCATTTGGAGATATATTTTAAGTTAAGCTGCTCTACTTGTCAAAAATGAATGATACGTATTTGCTTTTTGCTTAGCAGTTTTTACATGTGTACCGCTGCGAGTCACGAGCAAAAGGTAACTAAAGGTCGGCAGTATCAATAATTTCAAAAGCAAGTTAAAAAAATTATTAACGAGATATAAACAGTCAAGCACTTTCAGATAAAAATGAAAACATCGAAATGATTTCCACAGGAGGGTTTTTCCCACAACTTTTCTAAAAGTTTAGACTATAAGAAAATCCCTCAATATCGTAGGTCACCAAATGATGCCGTATGTATGGGTTGGCAAATTTCATTTAAGCATTTGACACGTTGATGTGTTTGTTCTTCCATAATACACACCGAAACGGTTATTTTTAATTTCATTTTAACAAAAAAAAATGAGCCAAATGTTCGTATATGACTGTTGCTACATGCATGGATCTTGTTCATTTGATAAGGTATAATGTAACGGATGAAATTATAACATTTCTAATGGCATAATCCTATCCAAATGTTGTGTGAAATACGAAAATCGATGTACACTTGGTCAAACTGAATCAATTCATGTTTAAACAATTATTCCTGTTTATGTAAGTTTATTTTTGCATACATCATAATTTTATGTTGGGTGATCAAAAGTACAATATCATTTTTGTACGTTTTAGCGCTATTGTTTTGAATTGATTTTGCATTAAGCTGTATAGTTTTATAGAGTCAAAAATATCATTTTGACTTAAAAATTACAATATCAATAATAGAGAGATAGAGAAAATATTTATGAATAACAAGAGATGATAATGCTGGTTTACGTTCACGTTTACCTACGCTATTTGCACAATCTCTTTATTTACCAGCAATACACGCAAAAATGAGCAGTACCTGGCTAATGATAACGGAACCTACTGATTATTGTTTGAAGCAAAGATCTAGTGAACAGTTTATAATTGATTGACAGTACTGGGACATAAGTAATAGTTTTGTCGCGAAATGCACAGTATCCAGCTAATGTTGAAAACTACTGCGGCACATGCAACGAGTTATGCGTCAAAGCAATTTTTCATATTTTTAAATAAATTCTTTTTTTTATAAATTTGTTTTTAAAAGTCCCAAGTTTATTTACTAGATTACCTAATTAGATTTATTTGAATTTGGTAACGCCAACAGTTTTTTTTATCATATTTGTGTTTCATATTCAAAGCGTCCGTCACAAACAGTGGTGGTCACAAAACGGATTAACAGATCTGAATCTCTCTCGACTCAATCCTATATTGCAGGACAGCCAGGGGTCATAAATGTAGGAAACTATTCGTAGTCTCTGCCATTATTATTGACAAGGGTTTTTAGATTAGAGTTATTATGACTTCTATCATGTCCAGTGTATAATTTTTATTTGGAACATGTGAGTTTGTTAAACATTTGACATTAATTTTGGGTGCTTAGGCCGTATTTATCAGAACCATTCTTTTGTTTAAAAATACTCCATAAAGGTGCAGTATTGTATCTATTGTTAGAATTGCGCCTTTGTAAAAATTAAAGGAGTATTGCCATTGAATGGGAAGTTTTTGTCAAAAAGATACAATCCTGCACCTCACTCTCACTTAAAATACGACTATACAAATGATAAGACATTGTTAGTTGAAAAACAAGGTTGTTATAAATTTAATTGCTTGTACAATCACTAATAATTGATGTTCAAACCTTTTATTCTGAATAACAATGCCAGACTTAGTTATCTTCTCTAAAGTTTATATGAAAATAACAAGCAATACTTAGATTGAAAGCGTACCCAGCTTTGTATACTATAATATCTGTTCAATGAAAATAGAATATTCAAAACCCGAATTCAACCTCTCTTAAACATAATTAATAAACAGTATTTGTTTTACAATTTATCCTTCAACATTATAAATAGGTCAAGTTTTGCCGTGTGAACTACCCATCTGTCTAATTGCCCATAAGAATATCAGGAAGAACAACACACATCCATCTGTCATTTCTGCTGACACTATCTCATATAAAGGCACACCTTTGTTCATCACTTTGATATGCTATATAACAACCACGTGTTTCACGTTAAATGATAAAACACACAACTGTTTCCCATGTGATGTTACACAGGTAGTTTTATATTTATCCCCTAGAGTGCCACAGTTCCACTGCTAGTTTCGTTAATACTGATATGTAGGTGTGAAACATTGTGACAATATACTCATTTCGTGTTGTATCTTAAGGTTTATAGTGGCCTAATTTGTTAAAAATTCTGTACTTTCGTTAATAGCTTGAAATCATAATGGCAAATGATTAAAATAACTTAAAATGAAAACAAAAATTATCTGAATATAGGTAGCCTTTCAAATATCAAGCAGTTGACAAAGCTAATGATATTAAGATTTTATAAAATTTACAGAAAGTATTTTAAGATGAGAAAATATTTAAAGACATACTATAAATGT
Source organism: Ophiothrix spiculata (assembly GCA_000969725.1). Lineage (NCBI taxonomy): Eukaryota > Metazoa > Echinodermata > Ophiuroidea > Amphilepidida > Ophiotrichidae > Ophiothrix > Ophiothrix spiculata. Next base: position 9,835 of record JXSR01S075027.1, on the reverse strand, counting down.
TAAAAATGGTAGGCGCCCCCGTCACCCATGACTTTTGATTTATTTTAGCTTATTGGGTTTGTTTTGGGTTGATATTAATACATTTTAAATGATCTGACTTAAATTTGCTTACTTTTTCTGTTAAGGTCATTTATTGAATTAAACTCGGGATCCCGAATTTAATTCCACATGTATTAGTATAGGAAAACATGCATGTGTTTTTCATTTTTCGGAGGCGAAACAACTTTTTTGACAAAATATACTTGAAAAAGCTTTTAGATAGTCACATAACTTCATTTGATGCTGTTTTTCTGTCGATCATTTTTTATCACAATCTTATAGTATTGCTTTAACGCTGAGTAAACAGGTGCTCAATGGTTCGCTCCTATGGCCCTGTATCTATAAGCTGTTCCCCTGTGGCGTATGCCCTTGCCCCGTGCTGTGGCAACTAAGTAAAACAAATTGTTATTGTCTGTGTGTCTCGATGAGTGACGTCTGGGGACAATGGAACACGGAACAAGGGCATATGCAAGCGCAAGCACGTCTTTTTTCGTCCATTCCATTAAGGTCAAGGGCATCTGGAATCTGTGCAGAATTTGTTTTTGATTCACGTAGTATATTTACAACACCGTGGAATTCAATGTACCTATACTCTTATCTTCAATCGTCGAAAGGATGACGATACACCATCTTGGTTAACTTCATGGCGTAATATTGAATTTTCCTTTTTCTTGTTATCTGTATTATAATAACAATAATATATCTATAATAGGGTGTTCAGTAAATTTATTACCATAAATAGAAAGCAGATACCTCTGCAGTTTGTATTAATATGATATGTAATTAATCATATGATGTTAATATTTCAAAATTCAAGTATATACGTATATGCCCTCGTTTTAATGATGCAGGAAATTCTAGCTTGTCATTAACAGGTTCCTAAAATTTGATTTCTTACCTCTTAAATCGAAGAACTGACAACCATTCACTGACGTGCAGTCACCTTAAAACTATTACCCTCCAAGTAGCAACACCAAAGACAAGATATCAAGACTTACAATAATTATTTCTTCATACAACATCAAAGGAACTGGGCTGCTGAATTCAACCTGGCAGTAAGAAGGCGGATATGATATGGTAGCTCTTTACCACTTGATAATTTTTATTTTTCGACTTTTTAATACTAAACTCTAAATTTTAGAACCCATCTTTAGTGACCGCTTCTAAACTTAACTGAGGATTGCCTGCTGATTCTAGGCGGATTTGGCCAACCAGACAGAACTGCCAATGAAGACAAAGCATGATCAAAACTTCACATTACAACTCTCCCAAGTGATGTCAAGTGACAGCTGTTTAATACCGTTTTCTACAGAATCCAATACATTTACATAATTAATTGACTGGTAAAACTCAACAAAACATGTTATTTTGATGATATCAAGTCTAAGTATTAATGTAAAATGCATCTTAAAACATCGTTAAACATTTCTGGGAGGGAGCAAAAATAACAAAGCATGTTATTTTTGATGATATTAAGTTAAAGAAATTACTTGTAAAATGTATCTTATATTTGTAATATTTTAACACATCGTACAAATCTCATGTAGATAAAATCTGACACATCGTGTTTGTAAGTAGCAATATGATTAAATTGGGTACTAATGTAAAATAAAAAAAATCGTTAACACACACGGACTGGGGAAACTCCCGATATCTTACCAGTGTGATTTTAATGTGATTTGTAAATGTTATCAGCCCATTATCTTGGTATAAATCTAATAGTTGAAGCACGGTTCTGGCTTAATGAATAACAAGTTTCAAGTTGCAGCAAAGGCGGCTTCGAAAAATAAATACGACTATCACGTTTTCAATCATTATGATTGTGTTAATAAATCTCAGAAGGTTGCATCAGTAAATGTCCAATATATTGAAAATATCATGAATCGTATTTATTTACAAAACAGCTTGTTTTTCGAATCTGCAAGTTTTAGCGATCTTTTGTCGTCATAGGGACAAGTATGGTCAGAGCGCACTCTTAGCATAAGAAGAACAATAGCGGTAATCTTCTTATTTATTTTGCATGAATAAATTCTTGATATTTACTGGTATCATGTTAACCTAACATTCAACCTATTCTACTTAAGCATTTTTAGCTTTTGATTTGCAGATATCGCATAAAAACATCAGAAGCAAAATTGAAGCAATAAATAATGAGTTAAAAGAAGTAACAAATTGGTTTAAGGCGCACAAATTATCAGTTAATGCTAAAAAAACAAATTTCATGGTTTTGGGAACTCGGCAAAGGAACAGGAACAACGAAAAAGATATAACGATTTAATTAAACGATACTCGATTAGAGAGAGTAAATTCCACAAAATTTCTAGGTGTCATAATAGATGAGAACCTTACATGGAAAAATCACATTGACGGAATTTCTAAGACTATCTAACGGAATATTGGTGTCATCAATAAATTAAAGTATATTGTACGGGAACGGGTATTGTATTCCTTATATTGTACATTAGTCTTACCATATATTAACTATAGTATCTTGGTCTGGGGAAATACTTATGAAAGTTATTGGATAAAATATTCAAACTCAAAAAATGGGCTGTCAGAGCAATCACTAGTAGCCATTATAGAAGTCATTCTGCTCCGTTATTTCAAAAATTGAACCTCCTTAATGTTTATGATACATATACACTTGAAGTTGGTACTTTTATGTTTAAGCACTTTAATAACAGTCTTCCAATAACTTTTCAACAGTTTTTTTAGTAAACATAATGATTTACACAAGTATTTCACAAGATTCAACAATGATTATACTCTAACAAAGAACCGTTTAGTCTTTTCTGATCAAACTATTAAAACTACAGGCCCTATTATTTGGAAATCACTTGACTCAAAAATGAAAGATTCAAAGTCCATAAAACATTTTAAAAATCAACTAAAGTACCATCTTTTATCGAAATATTATTAGTATTTTATTGGAGCATTGTTTATGATAACTTATGATCATCATGATAATTCTGTCTAGTGGTAATATATTTTTTTGTTTATTTATTTATGCTGTAACCTTGTACAGGGTTGTAATCACCTCTGGCCGTAGGCCTTTCGATTACTTCCCCCATATCGTGTCTGTTCTTAATGTGTTTTTATTATTATTTTGTATGTATGATATGGAAAATAAATTGATATTAATTGATTGATTGATATAATAGCAGAGTTTGTGTAAATAACGTCCTGTGGGATGCATGAGGAAAATATAATCTTATAAAAGAAATAATTTCTGTACTTAAAACACACTTTCCTCTTTACATGATAACTTCAATGAGGAATCCTATTTCAATCTGTCTACTTATTGAAAAAAAACAACAATCTGTTGATCTACTTAAAGTACATGTCAGACTGAAAGGTCAAAATGTTAGTAGAAGAAAAGAACGTATTAAAAAGCGTTTTGGGATTATAATTGCGAATTAAGTCAATTCCCGTGGCCCCTTGAAATTTGAAGTAGCAGCAAACGTCTTCTATACTATATGTTCACTATTTGTTAGGCATTATTATCGAGTGAAAACGAGATTACTGGTTTTGTATGGGAATTTGTGTAGCATTTTAGGCGTTTCTAGAATGATTTAGAAAATAAAAATGATTTTAACATCCTGAGCAAATAAAGTGTTAATTTTACTCATTTTCCAGATCTTCATCATGATTTAATATCTAAAAATTACTG
>JXSR01S075026.1:82327-98141 GCA_000969725.1 Ophiothrix spiculata | reverse complement strand
AGCTTAGAGTTTCACAAGTAATTTGGTACCTCAAACATTTCGATACAATAATCCGTTCCGAAGATATGGCTATTTTAGTAAGAGCGTGTTGATCAGTTTTCAAAAATAGCAATTGGAGGAAACAGGCTTTAAAGTTTGGGTTTTTGTTAGCATCGATTTTATTGATTACTATTCAACTATACACAAAATCTCCTTAGCAACGGGTACTTAGGAACAGTCAATCATCATCAAATTTGACACAGACATTGTCAAGATACATATCTTTAATTCAGTTACAAAAATATGGCAAATTAGGCATATCTTTCAATTAATATGGATGTTTTTCTTCCGATCACAAAATTGCGAAAACGAGATTGACACGGTGTTAGAAAATTGTCAAAAAGTCATGTTTTTTTCACAATTTTATAGAAAAAACCCTTTTCGGTGTGAGTCAACACAAATTAGTCCGTACATGAGTCCGTATGTTTCGAAACTTGCCCAATCTTGCTTAATATTTAAATAAACTTATGTTTAAGGCTTTTCCTTACGGTAGCAACAAAATTAGTCAAAAATAATACCAAAATCATGAAAGATTCATGCAAAAATATATTAATACTTGGTTACTCTTAATCATTCCTAATCACTTATTGATAGTCTCAACAGCATAAAACACAAAAACACCAATTTTGTATATAAAATACAAGGAATATGCTATGGATCTCGTAACAGAGTCTGATTGCTTGCTGCATACTACTAGATTTATAGAATACAGTCATCCAAAAAGGTCCTAATGATGCAACTGTAGCTAGTACAATAATGAAGGCTACTCGACGCATCCTTAATGGGTTATCCCCGGGTTTTCATGCCCACTGCAACGTGAAGGTTTTACCCATTTACTCATATAGTTGGAATAAAATTATTTTTACCACTTGTTTATGTAAAGGTCAATTTATGATGAAAATATCTGGAAATGTATCTTTTTTTTGGGTCAGATTTGATAGGTAATCTTGTTGGGTGTGAACTGGACCTCCGAATGTGATCAATTCTCTCATGTACTGGTAAGGGGGCAGCAACAAAAATTAGTCAAGAACGTGATTTTTAGGTCAAATTTGATTTGACCCGCCTTGTTCAAGGTCACTTCTCTATTCAAGTTGAGTGGTCAAATGGAATGTTTATCTGTAGTAGAGTGGTAAACAGGTGATTGAATGTCTTTGTCACGCTTGACTGAGCCAAGAGAATGCTTGGAAGCAAAGCACAAAATGATCCTTCAACGCCCCTCAATTTATAAAAATAGGGCTGTAGTGAACGTGGAATGGTTCCAGGCGGCTTATGATATTTTAAAAGGTTTTGAAGATGTCATATACCGTCTGGGAACTTCCACGTTCACCACAACCCTATTTTAGTATATAACATGATCCTGTATTGGCGTATCATTCGAAGCTTAAACAATCGACGAACATCAAAAGCTAAAAAGAAAATTGCCTTGATGTTGGTTGTCAATGGACTTGTATTCTTCATGTGCCAGACCCCATACAACATATGTCTGGCCATTAGGTTTGTAGCAAGTAAAACTGGCAAAGTGTATATTGAAGGATTTGGTCGAACAATGTGTTCGTGGCTGGGCCGAATGGGCCTCTATGCAAATTCTGCAGCTAACCCGTTCATTTACACTACAATGAATGCCCGCTATAGACAAGCTTATCGAGATGCCTTTAAACATAATGGACTGAGCTTTGTACCTAAAATATGTGCCAGTAATAGAGCAATGCAAAAAAGTCCCACGGTGACAGAGGAAGATGGAAAATTGGATTATGACAATCCTTTGCGGCATGATGTCGATTCGTCTTTTTAAAAATCTTGTCCTCCTTACTTCGATTAATTTTGTTATAGGGACTAGGCCTAGCCTAGATTCCACTTCAAATTAAGAACTAGTCTAAATAAAGCTTTAAAATGTAGTGAAATCCCCAAAAGTAACAAAATCTACACAAATATGGCTTAAATTGACAGAGAAGTAATTTGCAATATATCATTCTGTGATAGTGGTGTATATATATCCAGTATTTTCTACCATTTAAAAGATCAAACAAAGCTTCTATGTTTTAAAAGAGAAATGATTGAATCAAGAATAATTTGTTTGCCAATCATAGGTGTAGAAACAAGATATTTATCAGATTTGAAAATAGAAACACTGTTTTCCCACTAATTATGTTTTCTCCGGAAAAAATAAATAAAGTTGGTAAATACACATTTTGTTTTCTCCGGAAAAAAACAATAAAGTTGGTAAATACATGTAACTACAATTTTCTCCAATATTCCACAAATTCAGAGGAAGCTACTTACGGTATACTTATGTTCTATAAATTCATGTAAAATATACGTAGGTAGAAAAGTAACCATGGTAACTGCACGAATCTAGACCAGGCCTGATCTAGACCATGCCCTTTTAATGATTTTGTGTATAACAATAAAATCAATTGCCAAAATCCTGAATTAAGTTGTGATATCGCACGGAAAGGTTTGTTCCATGATCAATGACTTCAAAGTAACAATTCTCTGACGTATTTGTGATTTTTTTGCACTTTACACAGATGGTTAGTAACATATTTACAAATCTTCCATAAAGGTTTCTTCAGGATTATCTTTAAATACATTGTTTGGTTTGGTAAATTTGTTAACGTTTGTGACGTTTTGGTGTAACGTTTTCGTAACGTTTGTGACATTTCTGAATTAAAATATGTGCTCATTCATGCACAGATTATGCACTTTATGATTTATGTTTTTGGAAATATGTTTAATGTATCAAGTAACAAACGTATGACTGAAAAACCTGCTTAAGTGGTCGAATAAAAAACGGATTTTTTGCTTGTCAAAAAAAAAGGTCAATTTTCCATGGAATGAGCCAAAAGGTCACTTCAAACGAGTAAATATCTACCTATAAATGGAGGACAACATATTTTAGAGTAGTATTAACTCTCGTGCTCTTTTTTACTCTCTTTGGAGAGAAAGTTCAGTGATTTCTCTCTTTTTGGAGTAGATTGACCAAAGCATGCAACTATTCTTGAGTGGTTTACACTTTTTTCGAGTGGTTAACAATCTTTTTCGAGTGAACTAAAGCTACGGTCACAATAGTCGTACGACCAGCTTACGAGTAGTGTTTAGTCCGTTTAAAAGGGCCACAAGCAGTGAGTAAAGCGAGCAGCGAGGGCGTCGCGTGGTCATATTAGATGGACTAAACGCTGCTCGTAAGATGATCGTACGATTATTGTGACCAAGCTATAAGATTTACTCGTTTTTACATTTAGAGAGTATCGTACACGCGGTGCGCCTGAATTTTTAAATACTTATCTTCTATGAATAATATTCAATTTATACATCATTTCTGCACCATAATGTAAAATGACAAAATTTCATTGATATAGCTCCATCCCGTTAAACTTGTTTGATTCCCCTCACACAATTCTGTGTAGAGATATACGGTTACCAAAAAATAAGTTCCCCCCTTGGATGACCAGACTTTTTGTCAAGCCAGAAGTCGCCATGTTGGCTGCATAAAACACGGTTTCGTTAAGGGAAACAATTCTCTACACAACACACTCTACCATTTGATGAAAGGTAATGACGCTTTTGAGCAAGACACATTTGTTTCAAAATCCTTTTTTTAAACAGCCGAAAAAAAGTTGCATTTAACTTCTTGTAGCCTTCTTGTGGCAACAAGAACAAGTTTACTTTGGCATTTATTACATTAACTAGACTATGCTGCCAAAGTACACTTTTTGCATGGTTTCAATATCATGCATGATGATGTGACACCCAATTCTGTCACGCTTCTGTCAAGGAAACAATATTGCTTGAAAGTGAGCGTTAATGTGAGAGAGAATCTGTGAAATGAAATCATGGACACTCTAAACCTTCAGATGATCATGCAAAACTCAGGAGCAAACAAACATTATTTTCACACTAAGACAGTATTAGCACACTGTTATACTGTTGGGCAATTATTTAGCGTTGGTTAAACTATGAACAACCCAATTGTTGGGTAAATAATATTAACCAACTGTTGGTGAAATTTTACCCAATATTTGGGTAATTAGCAACAACTTTTACCCAACAGTTAGGTAATTAGCCAACATTTTACGCAACGTTGGTAATTATTTATCCAGAAGTAGGGTTGTTCATAGTTGAACCAACGTTGGGTAAATTATTTGCCCAACGTTCTAACAGTGCAGAGATCTTACTGCACATTTTTACAACGGCATGGAACGACCAAGGGTAACGGATCGCAAAGCTTAACAATTTTACCCGATATCACTGCACTGTTAACCTGTGTTTTGTTTTCATGTTGAAATATGGATTTTGATCAATGACTCCTAAGACTAACCTAAGTTTCTTCTGGTGTATAAAAATGTCATATGGTCCAAACTTCAATTTTAAACACAGAATCGCTTTACCAGTTGTTTATGAAAAGAACGTTGGACACAGCACTTTTAATCCGACAATGTCTTCATTTAAGTCATGGCAATTCATTTAAAAATGAGAAGGGATCTAAAACAAGTTTTTTACTGTGAAACATGCACTGATTAAAAATAGAGAAAAACAAAATAAGTAAACGTGGAAGCATGTTGGGATTTCACAAAATACGCAACTGCAATTTTTTTTCGGCAGTTTTGACGAAATGATTTTTAAACAAATGAGTGTTGTTAGAAAACAACAAAAGCTTTCATCAAATGGTGACGTGGGTTTCGTGCACAAATGTTTCTCGAAACAGAAACATATTTTATGCAAAAGAAAAGTATTCAAAATGGAGAGTTCTATCATGACAAAGTCTGGTCATCCATGGGGGAACTTATTTTTTGGTGACCGTTTATCTATTTCAAGTTACTTCCGAACGTGGGATGCTCCTGTAAGGGTTCACAAAATTGGAGTGTGGGGAAAGGAGGTTTGGAGACAAGGAGAGAGTTAAGAGTAAAATTGTACCACATTTGTTACTGGCTTCTGGCCAGGAAGCTTAAAAAACACAAAACAAACAAACAAACAAACGAAAAAAAACCTGTTAACGAATAACAAGAGAATTTGTCCTCAAGATCATCTTAAACAATATGCGACTATCTAGTCGCATCCTCCATCGCCAGCATCCACCACTCAAATTATTATAAGCAGAATATCTGTCATATGGCTCATGTATGAATTAACTTGAAAACGGTGCTACCGTCAAACATTGCAAAACCGTGTTTTAATCTGTTGGTGGTGATGTCATGTCCTTCATCGACCCTTCGCCAACTTTCGATTGATATTGGTATACTGTGCTAAACATTAAATTTCAAGTTGTCAATTTTAAAGATTTTATTGATAGAATTATTATTGAAAGTAATATTGAAAGTAATATTGATCTGCTCAGTCCCAGTTCTGTACCTCAACCCCTGTTATACACATGTTTACAAAGTACATAAGTGATATGCGTGTACCATATATATATTCGGAGTGAGTTTATTCCTGAAATACCGAAATAACAATGTCTGGCATTGGCAGCCACGTAAGTGAAGAATCAGACGACCCACCATTATTTGAAAATGGTGAGGTATCTGAATTTGCACGACATAGTCAGTTCAGTGATTACCCTTTTAGTGATGAAGAGATTCCACTAGCTTCCGCCATTGATGGAGACAAAGTTGCAACTTTTAAGCAGAAGGTAAGTTACACTATAGTATTACGTTACAATAGGCATGATAGGTATTAATACGAAGTGTTGATTTCAAAACCCGTTGAGTCTATATATTTGAACACTTTTTTGAAAAGAGCAAAATCACAATGACTTGAGAAATTGGCCAAGAACAAATGGTCGGGATCTATGGGTCGGGATAGGTCCTTTTGAAGGCTTCAGAATAAAAACGTGTGTATTCCGATATTCCACATCGTTTCTTGATTATCTACCAGTAGTATTTGCCAGTTTTGTGTAAGAACACGATTTTTTTAAGAATCATCGACAACTAAAATCTGAGACTGAAAATCTTAAAGATCGAATAGCCATGACTAGAACCTAAAGCTAAAGCTTTAATCTCGTCATTTTGGTTTTTAGAAAAATGAGCAAACAGCTGTTGACTTAAATTTTGCCATGAAAGTCGAGTTGGACCAGAGAATCATTACGACATGTAAACGCTTTTGCTCCGGGATAATTCACTTTTGTTGTAAGTATATAAAATTATCAGAAACTTATTTTCGACAAAATGACCCCTTTTGATTTTTTTCCAAGTTATTTCCTCGTATTATGAGCTGCATGCATTTTGAGTTGCGAAACAAGTGCTACATTTACTATTTCCATGGTTTTTCTAATCAGCTTTACAAAACACGATTAAGCTTGAACTTATATTGTTTATGAGTTCAAAAGGGTACATTGTGAAGGTTAGGATTGTTTTAAAAATATAGTTGAGTGAAATAGCTTTCGAAAAACTTCTTTCTGGCATTCCTGAGCTTAAGGGCGAGATTGAAAATATCGTTCAATGGAAAATGTTATTGCATACTGGCATAAATGATGTAAACAGGTAAACATTTTGGGATTAACTATTTAGCAAAATTGACAACTTGTATAGGTACCAGCTGGAGAAATGGAACTTTGCAAATTTACATCTCGCTCCCAGATAATTGTAAAATCCCAATATCACAGCATTATTCCTTTCTTGAGTTATTTACATGTCAAAAACGCATTTATTCAAAGTGTAACACAATAGTAAGCATGCTGATTCAATTTTAATGTGTAACATTTTGTCATTTTCCACCGTACCTGATTTTCATCCTATTGTACAAAATACAGGTCTCAAGAATTCATGATATCTTTTTTTATAAATCTATAAACTGTAAAGATTTACTTTTAAGTCTTTTAGACTGTTATTAGTGACGAGACTTTTCAGAGATTTAAATTTTAAGTCTCAGAAAAGATAGTTATCTTAAAATGGTATTTTCGACATTGAATCAAACATTATAATTATTCAAAGTGAGCTTTTTGATTCAAAAGAAACTATGATATAAATCTCCCAAAACCATTATTCCACTCTCTACATTTCAGTGACAAAACTTTGAAAAGACTATTGCTGACGTTTTGGATTAAACATAAAACCTTTTGGTTTTAAATACACATTTTGAATCATTATTAGGCTTATTCCTAAGTTGAAAAGACCAATTCAAAGTAAATCTTATTTTCGAGACTTAAAATTTTAAGTCTATGAAAAGGTTCATCACTAATAACAATCTTTATGACTTAAAAGTAAGTCTTTCCATTTTGGAGAGATACAAACAATACTTTCCGCAGATCTATCCACACAGTTACCGCTTTAAAACTGTTCAAAAAATTATGAATCAAGGTATGTACCTTGAAAAACCTCGCAGTATTTAACTTTCACAGCACGGTTTGATTGACAGGTTCCATATAAACACCTCATTCTGGAATGCATGATCCCTAATTTACACAATATACTTGTAGAGGGTTCTATAAAAAATGCATACCAAATTTGCTTATTTAAGCCTGATTCTACACTCTCAGCGGCAAAATGGGTAAAGGTTACACATTCAATTTAACCATGAAGTTATCATGGACTGGAGCCGGTTCGAGAAAAGCTATTCAAGGATAACATGGATAATAGGTGTTTCTTTTGTTCCATCAATACAGCCTACTTGAATTTTCTACGTTATAGCGTGTTTGCGGTTAACTTTGAAAACAACCATGTTAAATTTAATCCGGTTATAACACAAAGCAGCATGATTTAAAACAAAGATATGACAAAAGTGCACTCCAGGGCTCTTTGTGATCAGAATAAATGAAAAGAGAGTGGTTTTACAAGAATTTTCATACCAAACTGATTAGCGTACGATAGCGTACAGTTAAGATATTTGTAATTGAAACGGACAGCTCTAGTCCATTCGGTATATGTTTGCAACTTACACAATAACAAAAAAAAAAATGCGGTTGTAAGCGTACAAATGATGAAATGTACTGTGATCATGGAGATCAAATAGGTCGATAACAGCTTTCCGGTAAACAGACTACACTAAATCATGAATACAAGTAGTGGACATTGGTTCGACTAATCGAGTCTTTTGATCAGATTATGTGCTCTGAGCTGAGACGTCAATACAAAAGCGTACTTAATTTGCGTTTGAATAGAGTTAGTAATAATCGGATTAAGTACGACATAGTTGATACAATGGGATACATGATCGAACCGACTCCAGTCTATGGTAACTTCTTGATTAAACTAACCGAGCACGCTTACTATTTTGTTGAATTTTGAATGAATGTATTTCTGAAAAAGGTATCTAACTTTTTAATAACTCAAAAAGTAATAAAGATGTGCCATTAAAGTTTGGTGAGCATCTATTTAGGGAAATTTAAATGTTGTAAAGTTTGATTGTTCCATCTGCTTTAGATTTTGCAAACGACCATTTTTCTAAATATGACCATTTATTTTCTTGCTGTTTCTGTCGACTATAATGCAGTAATTATGATTGCCATTCCTCTAAAATAGCCTTTTTATACGCTGGACCAGAAATAATGGGTAATTAACTATTGCGGTGTCAAAGTTCAAACTGGCCTAGCATATTATAAACCCAAGTAATTACAAATATAGGTAGAGAAGTCAACAGTTAGCTCTATGCAATTGTCTTTGATACAAATGATACACAATGTGGGGTTTTCATAGTTCCAACGAGTCTTTGCCCTCGAAGGACAGTGACTTTGCAAGTGACAAGTTTGATGATCTGTCGTTGGTCTTGAGTCATGCTAGTGATGAAGAAATACCACTGATGTCATTGGGTCAATCTGCTGAGGAGAGTGCATCTGTTGCCGATTTCAATCAGAAGGTAGGATAATGTACAACATCGGATCTTGTCAGATAAGAATTCCTTTAACAGTCTACCGGCAGGTGACAATATTTCGCCTTTTTCTCTCCAATGGATACGCATGACATATTCAATCGCCCGTACTGTTGATGTTTAACATGAATATTCATGAGTCAGAAAAATATTTTTATAAACCCTATAAAAATCGAAAATATACATCTGAAAAACAAAACATTTTGCATATTTATGTATAAATATTGTGTAAATATAATGCAAGTACATTTTTCGTGACATTTCATGCAATTTTACTGGCAAATTATTTCACGCGATGAACCTGCAAACTAGACCGGTGATTTTCTCTACAAATATTAATTCAGTGTAAAATATCTATTTATGCCGATAATATGTTTATAGCAAAATTTAGACTTTTTTCTTCAAGTCCTGTGAAAATCTTGCGTTAAAATGTGCTAAAACAATTAAGATTAATGTAAGGGTTCCTTTTGTTTACCTTTCTGACACATGATAAAAAGATACGATATGTCCCATATTCTATTATTGCGCATGCGTAACCAATTATTTTCGACATAAAGTATAAATCTTTTAATACCCGTCGAATACACAATCAGCCAGCCGGTCCAGTTGTTAGCGCGCCTGACTCTTAATCTCAGGACCGTGGGTTCGAACCCCGTTGGATTCGTTTTGAAAATTTCATTTTTTTTTGCGTAGCGTAATGGTTTTTCTTCAAATATTCACTGTAACGAATGAAATTCTAGAATTTTTGGCATAATTTATATAAAAGAACCAAAAAGGTTACTTTTCAGTCTGGAAAATAAATGTTGAATTCATTACATTTCGCAAGAAATACAAAATATTTCATTGCAGCGAGGCCAGTCAAAAACAAACTCTGACATGAGATTCGTGCAAGTTTCTGACGTCAGAGGATGACCCGTCGTGACCAAAGGTAGTACTTATCGAACTTCTGATGCCCAGCTGTCGCAATATTGCAGGCAAGTACGAAGAGCCGATATTAGATACCTTTCGTAAATCACATTAACGTATATTTTTCCTCTCCTTATTTCTTCACTTTACAGGCCTTACAGGCAAAATATATTTTTCAAATTTCATCAATCTGAGTTTTTATATTTTTACTAGAAGAATCGAGCCAACTGACGGCGTTTTATCTTTATCTTCTAAAACAAGATTGATGTAAGGGTTCAAATTTGGTTGCTTAAAAAGTCTTAAAATCGTTGATTTTTATATAAAATGCCATAATGATTCCTTTTTATCAACAGCAAAAAAATTCATATGCATTGCATTTGCTTTCACCGTTTTCAGATAATAAGGGTTCAAAGCCAGCATTTTAAGCAGGTCACGTTAAAAAAACCCAAAATCTCGCGACCATTTTTTTTCTCGTTTGGCGAGACTTGGAATACAGAATTCGCATTTGAGCTCATTAACAGGGTCGTTACGATTACACTGTTTATGGGCGATTCACGTTTGTGACCCCCAAAATGTTAATTTACTTTTAAAGAACTTCATAACAAAGCATATTATAATATAGACATTCTATCCACAAGTTTGCTGTTGATAATGGTGCTCAATAGTCAGTGATAGTGAGACAAAGGTGTTCAAATATTGAATTGATTGCCAAAACCCTTGATGTTGGTGACATTGCATGGAAATATTTTAAATAACAACGAAGTAAAAATTCTCTGATATGTTAACGAACTGCTCTTTATACACACGGAAACTTTCTGTTTCTCCTTAGTAACCGAAAAAAGGAACGGACTTTTTTATTGACAAGGATTTGTTCATTTTTTAAAAAACTCGAAATGATAGCTTTCGTTTAAAATGCTTTTATATTATTTTATACTGCAGGGTCTGAACACATGGCAAACGGGTTTCCTTTTGTTTGGTTCGACGGTGGGCACCGGTATCTTTGTATTGCCACCATGTTTTGCTAAAGCGGGTAGGTAAACATCTAAACATGTTAAATATTAAGTTCAATTTTGAAAGTCCTTCGACTTTTCCACAATATTTAAAGTAAAAATACAGCTACGTGTTAATGTATCATTGCAGATCTTGACTTTATCGCACGCACATTACCATGATAGGACCTATTGAGATAATAGGTAATTTAGTATTGTAATGCCATTGAATTTAATTCTAAAAACAAATTACAATGCTTAAAATAGTAATTAACCCAAAAAGTTACTCGAACATTTATAATTATTAAACAAATTTTCATGGTTATTTTTAAAAATAAATGGTGCATTCAGTTTCGAGTGTGTAGTACACAGTTAAATTCGGACAATGAATTGTATGACCAGGTCGAATACTCAATCTTATTGGTGCATATAGTTTGAAGTGAAAATATTACAGGCAGAAGCAAATAAATAAACACATGTAAACATATATTATGAAATAAATAAAAAATACCACAAGAACAACATATGAGAAAAACAACAACAAAAACAATAACAACAAAAACAACAACAAAAACAACAACAACAACAACAACAGCAACAACAACAACAACAACAACAACAACAACAACAACAACAACGATAACCAGGGGCTTCGGAAGGAAAATTAAAGTGTTGCGGCCATCAAATTAAATAAAATATTTTTTTGTCTTTTTTTCTGGCTTAAAAGTGGTGCGGTCTAATCCAACACGGCCTACACGGTTCCAACGTCCCTGGCGATAACAACAACAACAACGACGACGACGACGACGACGACAACAACAACAACATCAACATCAACATCACCAACAACAACATTGGGTTTGTTGGAATGATGAAAAAGGGTCTTATGTATAAAGTAATCACATACTTGTCTAAAATGATATTAGAATGCAATAAGAAACTACATTTTTGTTTGCTATTGAAACGAAATTTGTTTTTTCCTTTCTCAGGAATTGCTGCATTTTTTGTGTTTATTTTACTTTTGGGTCAAAGCCATTACTGTGGTATCTTATTGGGACGTTGTTGGGTTATGACCAAAGAACGCAACCCCTTTTACAGAGAGAGTCACGTGAGATATCCATACGCCGCCATTGCTTACGAGGCAGTTGGTACCTGGTGCAAGTAAGTATAGGTCAACTTAAACTGTTCTTGCCTTGTTTTGTTTTACTTGATTAAGTTTGCAGTGGATAATCCCGCAACCGCGGAACTGTTTTTGTACCTATAATTCTCAAAATAATTGTATCAAGCAATTAAAAGTATACATTTCTAGAATTGGACTTCTGTTTTGAACATGATATTGATGTCAGTGTTCAATTCATTTTAAGGGCTTCAAGAGAAACAGCTATACATAAATGTGATTCAAAACATCCTTGCTCAATTGTCTTTTGGATTTTGGAGCTATGAATTACAATTACATGTGTTTCCCAAACAATCCAGATAATATTTAAAAATCAAATGGATATTTATCTATATTGCACTCATTATACGCGTAGAATACAATTACAAATACGGTATCTAATAAAACGAATAAGAGTGCAGGACAAACATCAGACTAAAACAAATATATTGATCAACGTTTAAGGTCAAGGGTGATTATTCAGGATGTAAATCAAATGCACAGACTTTATATCGCGTCCTTCGCCCTGCTCCTTTGTTCAGCTTTACATTCAAAGACATTCGCTCACCCGAGAGACATTCACTATAGCGTTATTCCCTCTGATTTATTTACTCAAATGGAAATCGAATGATACAAGATTGTATATTGGCTAAATTAACATCGATTTAACTAAATAATGCTTACATCGATTTGACCAAAATTCAAGCATTGTAAGCAACATTTTCTTTCGATTTGAGAGAATAAGTTCGAGCAATTATCGCGAGCGAATGTCTTTCGGGAGAGCGAATATCTCCGGACGTAAAGCCTTCAAGATATGTCATAATATGTCGGATGTAACTTCCCTGCAGGTGGGCAAACATCGTAATAATCATCACCTTCACGTTTATCTGGTTCTCTCCGATCTGCTCGTCACTGTTCTTGATGAACTGTTTACAAATCTACACACATACTTCTGTTCAGTTCCACATCTAATAAAATCAATTAGAGTGCAGGACAAACAACAGACTATAACAAATACGTTAAGCAACATTTTAGGTCAAAAATGATGGTTCATGTTGTAAATCAAGTGCACAGGCTTTATATTGCTTACCTCCTTGTCTTATTGCCTTGGGTTCAAGACATTAAACAATATGTCGGATGTTTTCTTCCAGATGGGCGTACATTGTTATAATCATCACCTTCACGTTTATCAACCAAGCAGCCATGATTCTGGTTCTCTCCGATCTGCTCGTCACTGTTCTTGATGAACTCTTCACAAATCTACACACATCTTTCTGTTCATTTCCACCGATTGCAGCTGCTATTCTTTTGCCTTTTTTGTTTTTCGGTACTCCGAATGACTTCTGGTAAGTGGGAGAGTACAACATTTTTTTAAGTGCACGGTTTTCTCAAACCACGACGGTTAAAAATGATATTTTTCGATGTAATCCGTTTCCAAAAAATATTACGATCTTTATTCGAAATTTGTTTTAAAACTCGCGGGAAGAATTGTAAATGAAGCAGATCTCCGATTCGACCGTAATTTTCACCAAAGGTATATGTATGTAACCAGAAGCTCGCAAAACTTGGGTGGCGACGTAAGTCCCAAAATGTTCGTTTTAGTAGACTTACACTGCAAAAAGTTAAGCAATTTGGGAGTGAATTTGCCCAACGTTGGTTAAGGAGGGAGTGCACAACTCAACAGTTGAGCGAAATACTAAAGTCATCTGTAACAAACCTTTTTCATTCTGGGCGGCACCAAATTGCAACGTCCGTGACCAATCAAATCGATCTATCAAGTCACGCAGCAACAGAACTGTCAAATCACGCAAGCTCACGAGTATCGCTTGAGTTGCGTGTGAACTTTAACCTCGGCGCACGAGACGCGTAAAAGTTAAAAGGTTTCTTCACGCGACTATAACAACGTCGTCGACCACACGCCTCTGCCCAAATTTTTGGCAAAACTACTTGAACAGAACGTATGTTTAAGGGCCAACTGTTGGACAAAACCGATAAATATTTTTGCAAAAGCACGTGGCCAATCGTTATTTTTTCCAACAGTTGATGATAGGGCTGCATATTTGATCACCTTTTTGCAGTGTAACCTAATTTTGAAAATTTAAGTATAGGCTGTTAGACGTTTTGGTATTTTTTTCCTAAACCTATATTTTCTATTGTTTACCAACCCCAACCCCCAAAAGTTTCATATATAAATTGACTTAGGCTATGTCCTCTATTCTATCCATTTCATACCTACAGGTT
Organism: Ophiothrix spiculata; assembly: GCA_000969725.1. Lineage (NCBI taxonomy): Eukaryota > Metazoa > Echinodermata > Ophiuroidea > Amphilepidida > Ophiotrichidae > Ophiothrix > Ophiothrix spiculata. The sequence continues at coordinate 84,011 of JXSR01S075026.1, read as the reverse complement.
TAGCGGTGTATTATGCACATCAACAACAGTTTTAGCAACCATCCTGATCTTTTTACAAACCATTATTGATGGTCATAGAGGAGCTGGAAGCGGTCCAATCTCAGGGAAAACTTTATCGACCACGGCATTCTTTACTTATGTCGGGTCGTTTTTCTTTGCTGCAGAGTCTCACATTATATACCCAACAATACAGCATGATATGGCCAATCAGAAACAATTTAATCCAACTTTGATGGCTAGTAATGCAGGTACGTGATCATGATCCGGACTTCTGAGCTCCAGTTTGCAAGTCAAAATGAAGTTGGTCGAGATTCGTGACTGATATTAAAAACCATTGCTTATTTTTTTAAAAAAGAAAAGGAAATCGGTAATTTGTAAAAGAAATTATGCCTGTTTCAGTAGAGAAACCTATTTCATATACAAGCTGTACATGGAATTGAAGAGCAAACAAAATACAAAGTACATACTTAACTGTGCATTTTTACCTGTTACTTATACCGTGCTCTTCTTTGGCTAAGCTTGGTGTAGTTTGAGCTCTATCAAAATACGAGTCTCAGATCTCATTGGCCCTCTTTTGCTCTTAACAATTCTGGCTTACAATTTGCTTTAGCAAAACTCTTTGAATGTCTGAAGGCCGGTGTGTTTGCAATTAAGATTCAACTATGCCATACGATGTACGACTTCCCAGTACCAATGATTGGCGCGGCTTTACCAATTCAGCGTCAGGCAGGTTCAAAACTTGTTTCATGCATACTAGTGATTGATATTTGTGTTTGAAATTCCTGCATTGAAATTCTAGTTCTTAATTGGATTTGAAGAAGAAGTAGTAGTAGTAGAAGAAGAAGAAGACGACGACGACGACGACGACGACAAAGAAGAAGAAACAACAACGACAACAACTAGGAATGTCTTTAATGTCAAATATTATTTCAAAAATGTTTCATCAACGAAACATCTAATGTAACTCAGTCTATCATCAACGTTAAAAAATCTACATGAACTCTTTTGATTGTTGATTGCAGGTGTTTGTATAACATTCATCACGGTGACCATACCAACTATCATTGTGTATGGCAAGACGATGGTCGGTCGGGAAGTGGAGAGTGTTCTTCAGGTGCTACCTGGAGGTCTTATACGTTTGTTATGCAGTATGACTATGGTCCCTCATTTTATTGGCGCCTTAATTGTATTTGCTAACCCACTTAATCAACAGGTCGAGGAACTTTTGAATGTCCCTGTAGGTAAGTGTCCACCCACAATGCAATTTCATGCAATCTCCATGTAAATTTTTCCAAACCTTGTATTATATGCTGACGTCTTTATGTACCACTTGATACTTTGGTATTCCACACTCTCAGAACAAAAGGTTCAACTTTGAACCTTTTTGTCCTCTATATGGAACCATGAAGAATTTAGGGGTTCTTAAAAATTGAAGATCCTAAAAAGGTTCATTACAGAACCTAAAAAGGTTCATTACAGAACCTAAAAAGGTGCTAAGCGGCTATTTTAGAACTCATTTAGGTTCCTTAAGGGGGGAAAGCACATCACTCATTGTTGCATTTTTGCAAATTCATTTTGTAGCATAACTTTTGAACAAAGTACTTAAAGTTAATAAAAGTATACATTTCCAGAAAGGAATTTTCACAAGGAACATGATGGTGATGTTGATTTTTAACCAAAAATC
>JXSR01S075026.1:62252-81721 GCA_000969725.1 Ophiothrix spiculata | reverse complement strand
AGAGTTTATTTAATTTAACTCAATAAATGTTATGCCACTTGATAGTTTGGTGTTCCAAAGTACGCAATTTGGGTAACTATTATGATACATCGTTGCATAACAAATAATAGGCAGCTGATTAGTGTACAGTGTGTCCCAGAATAAACCTTACAATCTTTGCGCGCAATTTTCAGTGGTTTAACGTATAGTTCGAAAGTATGTAAAGGTTGCATTTTATAGCCTATGAATTGAACTTTGAGTTACCGTTTGTTTTATTTCAATCGGTAATGTACATCAAAAGTTATGCTTTGTCAAATAATTGAATGTAAAATTTGCTGGTCCAATTCCACGAGTTTGTAAGTTCCCCTTGAATGAAGCTCTATTGAGTTTTATCATTGATCTTTTCACTCAACCGTAACGATGTTAACTTATTTACTACGCACATGCTTTCTTTTATCTATGCTGAAAAAATGAACAAATTTGGTGTAAAAATAAGACAGATATGATAAGTTTTCCAAGGTGACTCATTTTTATTCCATTCAGAAACACCCTTGCTTTAGGCCAATAATCATGAAATTGGACCAGACAAAAATCCACCCAGAAGTTTGATACAACATAACTTTTGTTGTATACTACTGATTGAAATGAAACAAACGGTATCTTAAAGTTCAACGCATGGGCTATAAAATGCAATCTTTACATATTTTCTGACTATCCGTTAAACCCGTGAAAATTGCACGCACAGATTGTAAGGTTTATTCTGGGACACCCTGTATACATACGTGATGGATAACTGCACAAAGTGTTGGGAGTTGATCCGTCGCACACACTGCACTCCCGTACTGAAATTGAAAGCTCCTTTATGTTCTTACTCAAACGTATGAGCTCGTGATAGACCCTGGGTGATGTCATACAGTGGGACCCGGCAGTCTTTTCCCTGATTGTTCAGGTTGATTGTTCCCAATTACGTTTTGACATATTTTCTGGGTTTCAAAATTATTTCGTGTTTAGCTCCATATTGGGAGCATTGCTAAACATAAAGAGAAATAGCGGAACCATTTTCCTATTTTTGTAGCTTTTAACATGTTTAATGTCACATTCACGTTGCAGTAAATTATGGCCAAAGTCTGACTCTAGTATGCTTTTCTCAATTCCCCATTTGCAATGCTTGTTCCATATTCCTACAGAATAGTATATACAGGGTGTCCCTTAAAAATGAAACCGAGATTTGCGCCCTCTGTTCTTGGAAACGGTTGAATGATTTGGAGTACTGTTTTGCTAGATTAATGCACCAGAAAGTCCTCTTTACAACAATATCACGTATTCCTACGTTGTTAACCTGGTTGAGTAATTACGACCAATTCTATGAATTGTGCATTTTATGCCTTTGTACCACTTTGGTAGAGTTAACTTCTTCGTCTTTTGGTGCCATTTGGTGGAAATTTGAAGACTTTGCTGTTAAGCAGGGATGTAAGTGACACAACGTTTAACAACCTGAAGTAGTGACAGAAAGGCCTGAAAATGGAGTAAAATCGTCCAAAACTAGGCTGGGAATAAGTAAAACAGGGTAAATTTTGAAGGGCCTGAATTCGTACATCCATGTGTTAAGGTAGGCCAACAGGAAATCTCTCTTCAATAATAAATGGCAACTTTATCAAGGCTACGTATCTGTTCTCATTCAACAAGTGACAAAGAAAACATTTAAAAGATGAACTGCATCTTGCAATGCTATTAGCTGGTTTAAATAAAGCATACACTAACAACAATACGATATCAAGCTGATGAATGGTTTGAAATTCAATTTTGGGATTGGATTTTCCATAGCTCAAATAGGAAGCAAATTAATCATGAAATCTCCTTTAAAAAACGTTCCTGTGTTCAGTTGCACTCTCCGAGTTTAATATTCTAAATCTAGGAACAATCCGATATTCAGTCATCCAAAAAAAAGAGTCTTAAAGGAGTCCTTCTTTCACTACGGCTTAAACTCAAGCACATCATGAGCAAGAAGTTGACGCTTCCAAAAAGTGGTACAAAGGCATAAAATGCACAATTCATAAAATTGGTCGTAATTACTCAACCAGGTTAACAACGTAGGAATATTTGGTATTGTTGTAAAGAGGACTTTCTGGTGCATTAATCTAGCAAAACAGTACTCCAAATCATTCAACCGTTTCCAAGAACAGAGGGCGCAAATCTCGGTTTCCTTTTTTAAGGGACACCCTGTATAGACAGCTAAAGACTGTGAATCGCTTTAAATCCCTTTTCACGTTATGTTGTTTTTGCAGGGTTCTGTTGGCAACGTTGCATAGTTCGAACATCACTTTTGTTTTGCGTTGTGTTCATTGCTGAGAGTATTCCTCATTTTGGTGTTCTTATACCATTTTGTGCGGGAACTCTACTAGTGTTCATCAATTTATTAGGTCCACCTATATTTTATCTACGTCTCTATCCTAAGCAAGCATTCAAGTACACATGGGAATCAAGGTAAGTATCTCAGGAAACTCAAGTAACCTTAACCTTTAAACTACCCCTAAACCCTTATCCTAAACTCAACTGCATGAACCGAATTTGGGGTTGAACGTGGATCCAAATCATGATTTGAACTCTCATCATATCGAAAATAGAAAGTGACCTTTAATATTTGATCTTACATGTTGTACTCGAGGCGAGAAATCTCACTACTTTTGTTAACTTTGGCATCCAAAGTCGTATTTTACCAAAAAGTTATATGTTTACGACAGATTTAAAGCTATAATTTTAACCAAAATAAAATTCTATATTTTAACCAGAGTTAAAAATACAATATGAATTTTAAAAAGATTCCTTTCCAATAATAACAAATCATTGATCCATTGCAGAATTTAATTTGAAGCTCCTATAATCAATCAGATAAAGCTCATTTAATTAATAGGTAAATGAGATAAACTTGTTAATGGAATAAAACATTTCTTTAACTGTTTCTTTCTACTTTGATACAGATCCGTGCCAAGGAATGAGAGGTACCTGTGCTACTTTTTAATCATTATTGCCCCTGTGATAATCTTTTCTATGATCTACACCGGCATTGCATCAATTGCCAGAAATGAATCCGTTTTTACAGTGCCATGTTATGTTAATTCTACACTAGCACATGTATGACGCATTAGGCAAACTCTAACTCAGTCAGTGTGAGAATATGTTATTTGAAGATGAAACGGCATTATTTTTCTGATTTCATAATGGCAGGAAAACTTAAATGCGGTCTTTGAATAAACTAGAAAAGTGATAACTTCAGTCTGCACTCGAAGATATGTTATGGCCGAATAAACATACCGAAGCCTCTGCCTGATAATTAGATTTGAAGCAATCTAATTTTGCAGATTTCATGATGGCTGCGAACTTACAGAGTTTTAATTGACGCGATATTATGTAGATTATAATGTGGCGACTGAATTTGATAGTAACTTGGTTTGAAATTGAAGCAGCATTACTGCTGGCAGAACAGACAGTCTTTCAATTTGACATGAAAATTTTTAATTCTAGACCCGCTTTGTAGGATAGCAACTTGGAAGTTGGAATAGCATTGTTTAATATAAAGATGTCATTCATATGAGTACGCTTTTAGATATTATTCTAAACAATCGTGATACCATCAGAGGAGTGACGCCGTATGATAGATGAAACAATGGTTATTTTGCATTTTCAGTAATATTTGAAGTGCAATATGCTCATATTCTAAAGCCACAGTAAAAATTTCAACCAAAAAAGTGAATATTTTAAATTTCATTTTTATAATGTAACATATCATGCATACGGTACTTTGAAATATAGTTGTAAGTATCTAGTAAGACTATGTGTCAAACATATTTTTTTTAAAGCTATAATAAAGTCTTCTTACAGAACTAGGCTAAGATAACCTAAAACTTTATTAAAAATCTCATTAACTCTATGACAAACATTTTATCATCATTGCTTTCAAACATTCAGCAAAGTTGAAAATTTTACATTTCTCTGACATTTCATCGCTTAAGAAAAAGTCGGACGAAGAGGTCGCGGCCAAGAACACTTTTTATCGCAGGTCCATAACCAACATTTTGACACCCTAATTTTTGTAGCGCTACTAAAGACAAACTGATGCCAAATTAGTAACTAAGAGAGAACTTTTGAAATCCGACAAAACTGATAATTTTACCTTCGACTCCTTACGGACAATTTGGACGAATGGAAGCTTTAAACCGTTATTAGTCCATGGCCAACTTATTGATATACCACTAATTTTGGAAGCAGACAAAGTTGATTAGTTGACCTTTTTTGTTTTTTGTAATCTTTGACCCCTGAAAAAGAGGTTTGACGAGCAATTTTTTTGACATGTTTAGCTTTGAAAACACACAAATTTGCGTATTTGACACTTTTCTAATCTTTGATCCGTGAAGGAAAGGTCAAACAAAGGGGTCATCATGGATACTTATCGCTCATTCCGAAAAATCGGGTGCCAATAGCATGTTTTACGTTCTTTTGTCCACAAAAACCTTCCAGTGCCTGTATTTCTTCCAATACTGCAATTTTCGGGTAGGGCTTGTCAAAATCTACTTGGTCATATATGGTTTGTCATACTTTTAATGCCATTTATGACTCTGATTTATGCCTTCAAAGTAGCGAAAAACGTGAAAAATAGCTAAAAATGGGTTTCCATCGCAAAAGTGTTACTTTTGGACATGCTCATTTTCTTTTAGTATATAATACTTTTTCAAGCCTAATATAATTTTTATACAGATAAACAATCAGCATTTTGTATCTGAACAATGATTTCCAAATTTGATGACATCTTTCCATAATTCAAAAACGAAATTCATTTTCCACCAACATCGTGTGAGCTACGTTACTTAAGTTTGGCATACCATTATTTGATGGGGAAAAACAGCAATTCCAACAAAATTCAAGTATGCTGACAGCAAACATTCCAGTGAATTTGAAAACCATAATAGAAAATGTCAAATTTATTCATGTTTGATGAAAGAAAGTGTTGAACATGAAAATTTGAACCAACCATGTTAAGAAATGTGAGCTACGTAACCATATATCTCAGTAACCATAGGCATTGCAGCAATTCCATTTTAGTATGTGATAGAGATATACACTACTACTTCGTTTATATTAGAATTTACTAAGTAAATGGTCTAATGTATGTTTTGTGCATTAAAACATGCAAAAACAGTGAGCTACGTTACCGTGATCTACGTTACTACTGACCTCTACAGAACTTATAACTACCGTTTCATGACTTTTCTATGCACTAACAGTGCATATGAAGGATACACTTGCCTACAAATGCAAAAAATTGGCGAGTATCAATACTTAAAAATTGAGCAGGTAACGTAGCTCACCCATTGCCCACCATGTAAAAATGGGGTGTTGACAAATCACTTGGATTCAATGTCCATGACTAGTTTACTAATAAAAAACACTTAAAAGAAAAATATTTGAGCAACTTTATTTTTTCATTTTTTTCAACTGCATTGGCACCCGATTTTTCGGAATGAGCGTTATGATCTCTCAGTAACTCTGTTACAAGACCAACATTTTAACACATGCATACATCCACACCAAACCTGTCAACCAAAGTCCAAAGCAAATTACTCAATGCTGCAAGCTAAGCTACCTTTCCCTACCAACACCTCCCTCAAATATATTGCACACATTTTCTCTCCCATTCATGAAAAGAAACTCATATTGCATATTAATACAGTGTAATTAAATAACATCACGTCACCAGAATTATTCATTCAAAAGATTGATAACAGTTTTGAAAGGACTGTTTTGAAAGCGGGCTGTTGCAAATGTTAGCTGGGAGACTGCTGTGGTCCGATATAGCTTTTGGCATAAAACAATCATAAGCCAAAAAGTAAAGTGAGGGAAGCATAAATGAACACAGGTTGGCTTTCACAAGCCCAGTTGGGGGGGGGGGGGGGGTTACTGTCATCGCGAGATGGACAAAATGTTCATACATGGCCTTTCAAAATGGACCCTAAACAAGTAAAACTGGTGGTTTTGTGTGAGAGACTAATAATCTAGACCAAATCACTGCATATTAATATTTTTGCATTTTGTTCGTTCATGATTTTGGTATTATTTTTGGCTAATTTTGTTGCCATCACATGGACAAACATTGATCATAAGTTCCTTTGAATTTTCAGCAAGATGTGGTATGTGTTTATGATTCGAAAAATATGGACTAATTTACTTCCTTGTATGGTCATATTGATTTATGTGTTAATCGGCTGCATGTTGCATACTTCCATAGAATATGCAACCACAGAGGGAATTCCTGCAAGAATAGATTCTCCAAAATTTATTGCCTTGCTGCTTCCAGATAAAAACTCAAAACAATGTCAGACGTTCATTTGATGTTTTAATGTTATTATCACACAGAGTTGTACATTACTGAATAAGTCGTACATATATACATAATAGCACATTAATATATTTAAATTTTATATACATTTCTATACATGATCTTTACAAACATATCAGTATACAAATATTAACATCCTATGAGTGTGATGGTAGAAATATCATCACGAAGTGACAGCTTATGAAATGGAACAATACATCTTTCATTAAAGTGAAGATATTTCTACAGTCACACGGATTTAAGACAGTTAATATTTGTTTTATATCACTCAAATATAAATTCTTTAACCGTAAAATATTGATAACTTTACTATCATCAAAAGCTGGTTAAGATGACCTTCGAAAAAATTATGAGCCCGCAAATAGGTGTACGCATGTTTCAGTGCAGTACAGTGAAAGTTTTTACCATCACACGGAGGGATGATGGTAAAAACTAGAGTTCGCTGAACCAATCCTCTTGTTGCTCGGTGGCACTTGTACGTCACGTTCATATGCGAGTACATCCCCCCACAGCGCATCTGTACAAAAGATATCTGATGCCCCGTTTAACCAGCATCTAAATGCAAAGCGGCTTATCTAGATCAGCATTAATCTGGATGTGTCCTCTCGTGTACATAGATCATGATAAATCAATAAGAAATAAAAATAAAAAAATTGTCTGGATTATCATACAAGTACTAGTTTGCACAAGGAGGGATACTTTTGAGCATTATCATTGTTATCACTAAGCTATAGGCCTAGGACTAAAACCAGGGAAGTCGGGTCACTATTCGTCATAAGCTTATCCAGGTACAAAATCTATGACTGATTACTCGAACTGGACAATAATAAAAATCATCATATAAAGTGTTTTTGATTAAAATAAATTGGCCACCACAAGGGTGGAAAATCCAAGGTTTTAACATTGTATTATTGCAAGATCCGACACTACTGTGATCCATTCATGAACTGTACCGGTACTTTTTCATTATCCTTGGATGAAGTGAAACATACCTGGTAATTTTAATCTAAATGTTGACAAATATAAGACATTTCCTCAAATAGTTTTATAACAAGATGGTTCGCGAACCAGTAGTCTCGCCTGTGTATCGACCGCCTACTTAATCATTCAGTTGTGGGGTGGAGTAGGATAGGGTAGGAGTGACGTTGGGTCAAGTACTATCTATGGTATAAGTTTAATCTATGTGGAGTCATGTGTTCATGAGTTATAACCTTGACCTCAAAATGACCTCGAATGACCTCATGTCAACTTTTTGAACAATTTTGGAAGTTTGACCTCAGATGACCTTTTGACCTTGGTTCAAGTACTTTCTATGGTCTAAGTTTAATCCATATGGGGTCAGGGGTTAATGAGTTATGAGCTTGACCTCAAGATGACCTCAGGTCAATTTATGAACAATTTTGGAAATTTGACCTCAGATGACCTTTTGACCTTGACCTTGGGCCAAGTACTTTCTATGGTCTAGGTTTAATCCAAGTGGGGTCAGGGGTTAATGAGTTATGAGCTTGACCTCAAAATGACCTCGGATGACCTCAGGTCAATTTTTAGAACAATTTTTAAAAATTTGACCTCAAATGAACTTTTGACCTTGAATGACCTTCACCGCACCCCCAAAAAAGGCGCGTTGCGCGTGATAATCCCGAACCCCTTCATGTCACCAAGTTTCATTACCATAGCCAGGCTTGCCAACATTAAAAAGCCTACTCACTTCACAGACTCGACCCAAATCGCATGGGGTCCAGGGGCTCGCCTTAGGGCCTGCCCCCCCCCCCCGGAAGATCCTGAATTGTAAGGTTTTCATGATTTTAACAAAATGCTAAGAAAGTTATAACATCAATCTTGTGCATATGAAGTATGCATGGCGTGGGTCCACCTTACGGGCATGGCAGCATGGTCCAGGGGCCCTCTTAAGGGCTCTAGTGGGGCCAGGGGTAATGTCCAGTGAGGGTTGAAGGCCAAAGCGCCACCCACCAACCAAAAAGCTTATGCACATCCACAGGAAAGGCCATTTCAATGGGTAAAATAATTGTAAAATGTTTTCCTAACTCACAGGTTAAGCGAGTCCAAAAATAAGCAAAGGTTTGACTTTATGGTCCCCTACAAGGGCCCAAGTCCTGCTCATGGGGACCAGCTGGGTTTCACACTACTCCTGGGGGTCCCATTTTAAACATTGATGTAGTTGTGAAGGAGCAAATGACATTAACTTTAATTTATGAATTTTTTTAAAAAGTCTTACCGTTTAGCAGATACAAGGGTTTTTGAATCCCATATTACTATACTTTTGTACACAAAAGCACATTTTAAAATTGACCTACTGACCCTACGGTAGGTCACAGTTGGCTGATTTTATTATATATGATGCGTTATTAAAAAACCTATTTTTTTACTCAGACATGAACTTTTTAACCTGTTGACTGTGTTTGAATCTTCCGTGATATCGTAGTCACAGAGGCAATCCCATCCGTTATTTTGTTCTTCACCTCTGTGTTTTTCCGGATTGTCTCTGGGTGTGCGATATTTCACCTTTTAAAACTTGCTGTTTGTAGATGATTCTTAGACTGTTTTTATCATATTTTGGTGTATTAATTTTGTTTCTATTTCTGTGTACAGCGCGTCGAAACATTGTTTACTGCGCTTTATAAATGTAGTTAAGTTAAGTTAAGATAAGTTATAAAATTATAATAATTTATCAATTTTAGCATTTTTAATATTCTTTAAGGAGGGGGTGGGGGTCATCTAACCCCTCATTCACCTATATCCAACTCACACCATCATTTCTCTAGGTGCAAGCACATTTGACTCAATCCCTTTACAGTCACAGTCGCCAGTTGGTGCACCTAAATTAATGGGGAACCCCTGACCCGTTTTTGATTCTAAGGTGTCATTGAAGATTTTTTAAAAAGTGTTGAGTGTATTGAAGTCAGTGTAAGAAGCTGGGAACCACCAATAAAATAGAATAAGATGGTGGTGACTTTTGTAAGATTTTGGCTCAAATGTGTGTACCAAGAGCACAAATATTTATTGAATACATGTCCCCTTGCGACTTTAATTTCCTTGTGTTTATTAACAGCTTTTTTGAGATTTTGGCCCAAATATATGCCACAAGACCATAAATATTGGCGACTTTTCCTTGTATTTTTTCAGATCTTTTTATTATCAGAAATTCAAACATCGTACCAATACGATTTTTTGCCAACAAAAAACGTAAAAATCGTAACAAATACGATAAAATCGTACTAGTTGGCAAGCCTGCATAGCCCTTACGGTTTAGGAGATATACTTAAAATTATAAATTATGCAAATTAGGTACTTTGTATGCATAGTTTGCATTCAAATTGTACGCAGCGCCAGTTCAGCTTCAAGCCTTCCCACTCACAAAATATCATCTACATAGGGCATACGGTTTCCGAGATTTGCTCCGGACAAGATATGCGGACGGCGGACGACGGACAGTTTTAAGGAATGGTCGAGACAATAAATGGCGAAATATTAATATTGTCTATTTCTTTACACAAGGTGATTAAACATTTTGGCCCATATTCCAGAAAGGTATTTAGCTAAACCACGGTTTTAATATCTCGTCACCAGCACAGCTCATTGAACTGTTCCACTTGAAAGCAGTGACGATGTGTATCATTCCCGGACAATTCCTTTCTGGAATACGGGCCTTTGATTTTTATCACCTACTCACAAAGCTAGGTGTCACTATCTGTGAAATCACCATGGAGTGCAATCACGTTATGTTAAATAACTACACTTATTCTGTAAAAGTGGCCCACTTTGTACAGAATATATCAAATGTCTTGATAACTCAATTGTTTACAATTTTGTACAAAATATATCAAATAATGTCTTGATAACTCAATTGTTTGGCAATTGTTAGTTGCGTAATGTTGGCTCCATGACAAGACCTTGTATCTCCCAAAAGTAAAATGTTCAATATCTGCAAAAACATTCCTGTCCTGGAAATATTCTACAAATTACTACCTTTTGGCCAAAAAGCTAAATATCTATTACAGTTTTGAAATGTTTTTTTATCATTGTGGTTATCATGAACGTATGTAAGGTTTTAAGAAAACTAACAAATAGTAGGTCTTATGTCAGATACGAGGTTTTTGTACCAAAAAGTGAACTTTGGAAAGTTATTATATGTCTTATTCAAAAACCTTGTATCTGAAAGAAAATCCTTGTGTTTGAAAGAAAAGAGACAAGGTTTTGTAATGACATTTGGAAAATTTAGTCACCAGTGGTATTAGGATGAAGATGGACTTACAAGGTTTTTTCACAAACAAAATTTGACTTCTCAGCTACAAAATGGTACCAAGAACTCATTTTGACCAAAAGGGAGATTCAAAGTTTTGTCGTGGGGCTACAATAAATATTTATTTTTGACATATTTTTAATCTGCAGTTTACAATTATTCAAGAGTGATGAATTCTGTGTTTACACAATACAATCGGTTACCTGGCTACTTGCCTGCAAGTTGGATCAGGAATCTGGGTGTTTACCCGTAAAGTGTAGTGTCAACATTTATGTCCACATAGAGCATATCGCGACATGTCGACAGAACTAAGCCTGTCCTGACATAAACCATAAACAATCATTAAGAAAAGTCAAAAAAGACATTACCAGGGTAAACAAATTTGTGAAAGAAACAAGAAATGCGTATCATTTTATTAAATTATTGTCGATAAGATTCCTCAAACATTGCGCATGCGCTGATAGAGGTAGCATTATTTACTCAATTTTCTCCGCTCTTTTCGCATCCGGTGTCTCAAACATTACGTGACTGCTACGGCACTACTGCTTGATTGGTTATGTTGACATACGTGTCAACATTGTAATAAATTTATGTCGACATGTCAACATGAAAAAATGGTCTCGATGACAGCACTATATAGTGCCAGGCCTAGTTACCAGTACAGTCTGACTGATCTTAATGGGGAGTCATTTGATGTTTTTAGATATCATTTTGCAGGCTTGCAGTTCATTTTGATGTTGGGGAAAATGGCTTGTAATGTACCAATTCAGAGTTGACAGGCAATACAGTTGATTTGAATAATTGCCACAATTTGTGGGTTGTTGGGAAAAAGTGGTAATCATATTCATGATGTTATCTCAAATAACAAGGTTATCAATTTATTGGCTTATTTCTAACATTTTCTCATCACAACAGCACTTGCTACACTACCGTCATCATGACAAATACAAAAACATTTTGCACAACAGAGTTGAAGACAATTAGCATAATTGCTGCAATATTTCATCATAACCACAGTTGAGTTAAATCAAAATCAAAAGAATAACCAATATACTGATTGGTCATACTTGCTGCAACATTTTTCAAGCATGGCAAATTTGAGATTGTTCACTTGAAATTTTTGACATTGCAAGATTGTGACTAATACAACAGACAAGAAACCATCTAAGACTGGTTTCATGTTATCTGTTGTGGTTGTTGCATGACAACGTGATGTAAAAAAAAAATCAAGTGCCGGACCATGATCTTGTCATGCTTGGAAAAATTTGTGGCAAGCCAAAATTTTGATCACCTTTTCATATTGGTTGTCATGAATAGGTGGATTGATTTGAACTTCTCATGCGACAAACCACTGCCCAAATATGAAAATATGGTGTGCTACATTGCAGCAGCTCAAAACTGCAAATATATGGTCGTCTGCTGTAGCTACTATGGAACGACCGATGAAACTTGCAACTTTTGCACTGAATTCATGTGCCTACAAGTTATCACTTTTGATGAAAGTCACACCTACTGTGCTTCTTGCGTAAAGCCGTTAGTTTCTGATATAAATTCTTCCAACACGTGGAGAACACTTTGCGTATCTAAGGAGGATACTGTATTCTCATCTTTCCAGATGTGTCGTAATAAAACTGCCCCATTGCCACAGTCTCTCAGGAATGTGTAAGCTCTGTATAAAATATGAAAGATACAAATAATTTGGAGTTAAGAGTTAACCATTTTACTATAGTTTTATCATAATCAGTTACTGTATATGGAGAAATTTCTGCCGGCAGAATTGTTCACAATCATTACTTTTTGCATGTAATAAAATAAGCTTAATTTCATAGACCTACACAAAGTATGATTTATATTTGTGGGGTTTATAGTCACAATAAGATGATTCAAGAATTTTTTTTGACTATGTGAAAATATCATTGACAGTGATGAGTATGTTCAACGAAGATAAAAAGAGAAAATGAGAAAATGGCACTTAAATTTGGGCTATGAATTCGAAATAGTTTATTGTAAACACCAATATTTTCGCGCAAGTCTAATTTTGAGCTATTTTTGAATCATTTTGTGCGCTTTCATTTTCGGGCTTGTGAGTTTCTTAATGTATGGCGGTATATACTTTTATACTTATATCACTTTTCGCGCTACATTTATTTTCTCGCTAGGCAAGTTGAGAACGAAAAGCGCAAAAATTAATGCAGTGCGAAATAAACCACTTATACAGTAATTAGAGAATAAAAGTATTGGGTGCCCCGAAGGGGGTGTCCATTACGAAAAAATAATGTATGCCCATCCATTATGAGACGATAGATGACAGGTAAAACAATAAATATTATATTTTATTCTCATTCTTAGTCAAAAATTTGAGACATTTTAAGATCAAGAATGAAGTAAATTATTTGCAAAAAACAATAGACAACTTTATTGGAAATACGTACACCCCTATTCACACATAAAACATTACAATTCATGTAAAGAATAGCACGTCAGATATGTGCGTATATCTGCAATTTTCCGCGCGCAGATCTACTTGCGCTTAATGCCAACACGCTGTCAAATATAATATTGTCTCGTAATGGATAGCCAATTATTCCTTATATGAAAGTAAATTCGCACTCATTGACTAAGGGGCGGCTTCAAAACTCAACCGGCGGTTGTCTGTCGGTTCTGGGCGGTTCAACTGGAATAAACAACAGCTGGTTGAGTTTTGAAGCCGCCCCTATGAATAATTATTATAAGTACATATATTCTGAAAATCTGAAAGGTGTGCATCATGACTCAGACAAAGGGTGAAGTTTCAGCCTCAATGTCTGTTGCTCTAAGAAAGTGAAGTTTCTGGCTGTCTAGGTTTAATAACCTCCAACTTATAAAGCTTGTATCAATCCAGATGAATGATAAGTATCTTCAGCAGGCTAATTTGTCTTTGCCATAATATCAATCCTATAGTAATGAAAAGTACTAAAACCTAGGTGTTGAAGATGTGTCTCTAGTATATAGTCACTAGCAGGAACATCTGAAGAGAGAGAATTTTCACTACTTCCCAAAATGAAATAAATATATTTATTTGTTTTCATGCATCAGATTGGGATAAACAAGTTTAGCAGGAATCTTGAACTCAAAAAAGGTTTATATTCGTGCATTTCTGCAAAATCTAAAAGGATCTCATGTGTTTGCTTACCAACCTCATATTTCACTAATATGGGGTGCCATATCATCTACTTCCCACATGTGCAACATATAATGATTTCATTCATAACCAATCTCTTGAGATTGTTCAGACATTTGATGGTTTTTCAGACTGCAGTCTTCAGAGACTCTGCCTAAAACCAGTTGTATGATCATGCCTACCATGCTACCCACCTGTATAGTGCATAGTGATCTGATTCTGCCTGCCTCACTAATCTCTTCAAATTGTTCAGATCTTGGATGGTTCTCAGCTTGCAGTCTTCAGAGACTCTGCCTAAAACCAGCCGTATGATCATGCATACCCTACTACCATGCTACCCACCTGTATAGCGCATAGTGATCTGATTCTGCCTGCCTCACTAATCTTTTGAGATTGTTCAGATCTTGGATGGTTCTCAGCTTGCAGTCTTCAGAGACTCTGCTTAAAACCAGCCATATGATAATGCATACCCTACTACCATGCTACCCACCTGTATAATGCATAATGATCCGATTCCGCCTGCCTCACTAATCTCTTCAAATTGTTCAGATCTTGGATAGTTCTCAGCTTGCAGTCTTCAATCACCTGTCTCAAGAACTCTGGGCTCTTCTGGTCTCCAGTTAACATCAGATTACTCCAATCATCACAAAAGGAACTTTTATCTATAACAAAATAGAACACATTTTTTGACAAATGTAAACACTTTGTTAGATATTTAGAAAATTTCTTTGGTGAGGCCTATGGTTCTTACCAAACACTTCTAGCAAATATCATACAGCATGTTCTGTCTGCTCAATGTCATAGTTTGAATCCAACACTGAAATTTATTTCACCATACATTTTCACTATGTTTATAGTTATTTTGGCTTAAAAATTTTCTCAGAAAGTTCATAAATATAAGTGTGTCGATACCATTGACATGCAAAGATTAAAATTTGCTAGAGTTAGTCCATAACTATCATTAGTTCATATCTACATATCTTCATATCTTGACTTGACAAATAAATGTCACTGAGTTACATTGATTGGATTTTATTTAGTTTTTGAATTATGCAGCGTAAACATTATGGTAATTAATTTCTGGCAACATGGTATAAAAGTTCTGGCCATATCAAGGAATTTTTTAGGGGAATCATGATACGCTGCCATCTTGTGGCTCATGGAGCAGAGTTATTGTGCCTCCAGATGTATTCGGAGTTTGGTCCGATATCCAGGCAGATCGCATAAATCTTCACTTGACGCATACACAGCGTATGCATTTTGTTTCACGCGCAAACCACGTCTCATGGTCTGCATTTCAAGTAGCCTGTATTGCGACTTGCTTTGATCTAATCCGTTGCAAAGACTCTCGAAGTGTGGCACGCAGAGCCGTAAAATGCCGGAGGTAATATAACTCATCCTCCATGAGCGACAATCCAAAATGGCTGCTGTCCCATAGGATTTACACGGCGATGAAATCAAAATGGCGGCGAGTACGATTCCCCTTTTTAAATTCCTTGGGCCATATCTTCTAAGCCTAATGGTAAGTCTATACTTGGCTTTATATTGCAAAATTAAAACTGCATTTTCTCTAAAAATGTATAGCAAGCAAAAATGGCGACCTCTTTCCGTGTTCCTGTGTTGAACAGCTTAATCGTAAATCGTTTTTCTACCATTTAGAATGAGGGAAATTATAATTTTGATAAAATTTGTAGTGGCCAGGACTTTCGTCATAACTATAATGTAATAATACTAGTTAGTAAGGTAGATAACATTAGGTTAAAATGAGGCAGAATGCTTGCATTTTTTATTCATGGATACTTCCACACCACTTCTTCTTGCTGTAATAATAGATTGGTTGTTGAATCGGCAGAGTTCCTGTAATTTTGCCGATCCTGATTCACTGCCGATCTCGCCATAATCGGGACGATTTTAGATCGTGCCGATTGAATCAGCCCATCCTTACAATATTCATTTAAAATAAGCAGTATATATACATACATGCATTTTCAAATCTATGTGTGTTCCCTTCAATGATTAACTTGACAAAATCGGGTTGTGAAGCTGCTTTTTCTCCGGTCTGAAGTCCCGAGTCCGATCCACTGTCTAGATCAATCAGCGTTGGTTCAGATGACCCTGATGTACCATGGGATGAATCGGTATCACTCATGTGCTGCAGTAAGTCTGATAAGCTGCACACTTGCAAAAATCTAGACAAGAATCAAATTTGGAATAAAATGATCAAACTTGTACATTAATAGGATAACTGTAATGGTCTAAAATGTGGAGACAAGCAGATGTATAATATGCTGTATGGGTCCAAGACCAAGTATGTAGGTAGCTTGTCAAAAAGCCTTATATCTGTGCAATCTCTGAATGATGAAGAAAAACCTCCAATTTTGGCATACAGTAAGGTATCAAATAGGACTCAACCTATGAGTTCTGATATGAGTATGAACAGTGTTCCCTGCTATTAAAGGCTGTACAGCGCGCCATTGGCACCAAGAAATGGGAAAAATGGTACGACAGGTTTCTAAAAAGTGCAACAAAAGACACTTTTCTTGCTTTATTTTCAGTCTGAACATGTAATATGTGCGCAAGCACCTTTCAACTTTGTCAAAATTGGTTGAATTGGTGAAAGCTCAAAACTCTCAGAATGGTGAGTATGAGGGTTTACAACAGGCATCCGTAAATAGCGGCGCACGCCACTTGTGGCGCGCCGTACGTTCCCAAGTGGCGCGCACGCGGAACCCATAAAAAAAAAAAAAAAAAAAAAAAAAAAAAAAAATGAATAAATTATTTGTTAATAAAATTGGCCCAACATAAAAACAAGATGAACTCCCATTGATCTTAAATATCCAAATAACTGACCACCATAATTATCATAGGCCTATATACATGCATCGAACATACCGCAATGTTTTCCACGAAAAATCGATGCAGTCAGAAACATGCTCAGAAAACCATTCTTTTCCACTCAAAAAAGGCTAAAACCCAGGAGCTTCCAGGGGCTCAGCCCCCTGGACCCCTGCAAGGGCCTTTGCCCCTGGACCCCACCAGGGGCCCTAAGGCGGGCCCCTGGACCCCACCCGTTAGACGCTCCGATCGCTACGCTGCTATTGGAATGTGGCACTTCTGATTTTAATTTATTGCAAGTTGGCACTTCACAAAATTTAATTCAGAATGCCTGCTCTACAATATAGGGACATGATGAGCATGTGTACATGAGTGGTGTAAGATATAAGTGGAACTCTTGCTTTCTGTGCTATGGGCCTCAGTTCAACTCCCAGATTTTCCATTTCCATTCACAAATTACTTGAATCATTTTAAGAACTTTGATCTGCCACTTTTAAGAAGAATGTCCTTGCCGCCAACCAACAAGCATTCAAATGTCTTGCTCTCTAAAGCTGTTGACATAGTACTTACTTTTTTAGGTCATGTTTCAGAGCTTCATCTGTTGTGATCACTTCTAGTTTAGCATCAAGCAAAGCCTGCATACAAATAGATTAGAGAAACCTGATCATAAAATTTACACAGCATGGCATGTTTGACTGTTGGGCACAAGTGACCTAATATCTAGTTCCCACTGGTCTTTTTATTGCTTCAGTGATGTACTATACATGTAAATCAAGTATACTCTGATCAATTCTTAACAGGGGGCTATTCACATCCCATCAGTATCTATTGCGGCATATGAGTGGGATTATCTTTGCATGCAGATGAAGAAACCTCACATTTTTACCCTTTGGTTCCTGACTTTTTGCACCAGGTGGGACAGAAAAAATAAGACCCAGACAGCAGTATTTTCCCTACAATGGCACACGGGTTTTGCCATGTACAATTTTTTGTCTCTAGTATGAGTCCATATTTATGAAGAAAATGAATGGAAACATAGATATTTTTTTTTGAAAAAATAATACATATTCATCAGAAGAAAATCAAACAGGTTGTTCTTTTATTGATAAATTATTGATTTACAAATCAAGATGTTCCGAAACATTATATGCAATTTTGGAAATGGCTCCTGGTTCCCTGGAAATTTTGAGGACCATGAGCCGTTTATTTTCAGATTTCTGGCTCACGGTCCTTGTCTGCTTAATAAAAGCTTGTTAGAATCTGCTGGGATTGGGAATGGGTTGTATGAATGTCGAACGGTAAGAGCATCCTTTAGGACGGCCATAGGTTTGGCGTAAAACATAGTGCCATAATGAAATGAAATTAAAGGGAATGCTTCATAACGCATCAATGATCACAAAACTTCAAGGGAGGCTCATTGAAATATGTGACCCATCATATCGAAAGGTACCTTAAGGTCGGCATAGTAAATTACGAGATACGTGCCATTGAAGCTGAGCACAGTCAAAAATCATGTCCAATATCGAATTTCTAATATTATCAGAAACATTACTTTTGAAGTGTATTCTATCATATCTATCAGGTTTCAACATCCAAAACATAAGACAAATGTTTTAAAACCCGAGGTAAAAATGTTTTCTCCATTTAAGTTTTACCAGTACAGAAACTTTAAAACTCAATTTACTCAGAACTATAGTTTCCTTTAATCAGCCCGATGCCTTTTACCAATTTGGATGTAACTTTGCAATCAAACATCCAATTACACAAATTAAGGTGTCATTTTAAAGCTTAAATATAATCTTTCAGATGAGACCAAAAAATCAATTTTGATTTTGGGACCGTTAAGGTATCTTTTGATATGACGGGTCACATATAATCATGAATGTTCAGCACTGGCTTCTATGTTTTTGAAAGCTTTTGGTTTAGGTCAACCATTTTGCTGCCCCTTTGTAGAAACAATCCTGATCTCTCTTGATGTTACTGTGTTTACATTCCTGAGGCATTGTAGTGGAGACGCAAATTGTAAGATTTCCTATTCCCGTGCGATTTTTATGACGATGCTCTAGAACAAATCTTAATGGCCAGAGGAAACCTTAAATTAACAGAAAATCTTTGGTGGCAAAATTGTAGTCTGCTTAGAATGGAGATATGAGCGATTTTCATAATGGCACTTAATCAAACGATAAAAATGACTAAAGCATAAGAGTGATCAATAGCACTGCATATTAAACCAGTATTTTACATGAAATAATCAAAATTTCAATAAACTGTGATGTGAACTTGACTGTAAATAGTTTGTAAATGGAAGCTATTACCAATTCCGGGGTGTAAAGGGATCTAAATGGAACGCTTTTGGTACGTTTGTTTTCACATCGTCATTAATTGCTTTAAAATACTTGAAAGTGCTTTTAGTATGTGTCTGAACAAATGTAATTCATGGAAATGATAGTAAATCATACTTATCGTTTTAATATAAATCATAAAAGAATTTTAGACACATCTTCCAGTTAAAAAAGAAAAAAAAAATTATTAAAATGTGAAATTAATGTGAAAATTTCAACAACGGCAAACTCACGTATTGGGTTGTTTAGGTGTTTCAATTTCATTTGTATACAAACGTATGTCGGTGCTTCAATGTACAAGCAAGATATGTCAATTCTCACCAGCCTAATAGATCAGCCCAATTCCAAGTCATCGTTCCAAAACGACCTGTCAGCTGACGAAACACATTCAAACGTAGGGGAATCGACGAGAAAACCAGATTAGTCGAAAACCTGCTCCACCATGAGATCTAGCGTACTATTTTTGTACTCGTGATTTTGATCACCGCTAAACTTTTTATG
>JXSR01S075024.1:50360-66055 GCA_000969725.1 Ophiothrix spiculata | reverse complement strand
GTTTGAATCACGCGGGTTTGGGTTTGTTTGTCCTCCACATAGTATGTTCACACTCTGTTGAAAACATTATGACCACTTTATTGACCTAACACCGGGTATAATCATGGTATCGACAAGGGAAAGCTTTCATTGGGTCAATCACCATATCACGTTTAACAATATATGTGGAGGTATCAGAATACCAAACAAATTATGACGTGGTATTGCAACCACTCTATATGGGCACGTTTGTCCAATCTATAGGACCTTTAATTTTCATGATACCATCCATAATCATTAGAATTTAGAGCTAGCCAGCGTACTGATCTAACCCTGGAAAACAATATTTTTTCTTATCTAGAGTGAGATCGGTCATCGGAGCCTCGGAGGGGCTTTTTGAAATGGCTTCATGTATATATAAACAGTACAGAGATTATTGATTTATATCGTGGATAGCATCACAGAAAAAAGGTCCTATATTGGAAAAACGTGCCCGTATTATAGTGCCGTATAATGTATAGTATAGCTCTATGTGATCGCAGCCTTACACACAGCAACATTTCAGTAAATCCAATGGAATGTTCACAAAGGTCACTCCACTACTGCATTCATTTGTGTGGTAAACATTTTGGGAATGAAAAACTCTGTCGATGTGAGATTTGTTTATATTGACATCAAGCTGTGATTATCCCCTTTCTGAAGGTCTTTTTCATTCACACTTCGACAATATAATAAAGTTTCTATAGCAAGTTTTCCATCAGTGGTTTTATCATATAAGTCTATTGCAGTTGGTTCACTCAGTGTGTTGTTTATATGCTGTGGAAATAGCAGTTTGAATTGAATGGAAGGAAGTACTTAAAACAGCCTCTGCACCCATTCCATGTGCACATGTGTGTGTCTGGGGTTCAAACCCGCAGACACAAACTTACACTCATATAGAGTTGTGTTTCATCAAGATTTCTCTGTTTATATTTACACATTTTGACATTTCTTATGTAACAACTGTCATTCTCAAGTAGTAAATTCATCCCATTTTCCAATTAGGTAATCATGTGTGAATTATGTGAATAGCAATTATATGAATATGAGCGGACATCCGGGGCCGGGCGTTTTGTTCACATCCGGGACATTTGCCCAACTTAGCACGGTAAAAACATTTGCCGACTTCCCATTCAACTCAGTGGAGAAAATGCCGGCTCGGGAAAACTTTGAATAATTTTAGCAAATTTTCAAAATATTTCGATCTCAAAATCATATGAGATGTGTGGTATTCAAACCACAACAAAATAACAAACAGCTGATCATTTCACATATTTCCTTCTCACTAAAAAAGAAAGAAAATGAAGGGATGCCTGGCTGAAGTATTGATTGTTTTCACCGTGCACGAAGTCCAACGCGAGTTATTTTTAGATCATTGTGCTGCGTATGAAGTAGGTCCGCTCGGCCCTATAGGACTCAAGTCCTTGTAGTCAGTCGTGCACGCTAAACCAGGGTCAAATCTATAGATTCAATACAAGCTGTTAAAAAGTATGTCATGTGTGAATTTATTTAATTCAGGGGGGGAGGTACCCAAAGCACTGCACATTATTGGCATGTATGTGAGCTTTAGCATAAAGTGGGTACCCTCCAATGCATTCAGTGATCCATAATTGAGATGTCCTCACGTCAAGGTTTGGGCATCATACCACACCTAAATTGTTATGAAAACATGGCTGCTAGCTAACTGAATTTTAAATGGAAATTTAAGATTCTTTGAGGATATTTTGGAAATGGAGCACCAAAAACCTATTCTTTTTTTACATATGGAATATTTGATATATTTAAAATCAGATTCTACATTGTAGGTGAGTTAAAACTTTATTTTCAAAATTTCATTGAGAAAATGTTGAGTGAATTTGGGGTGTTTCGTGACTGTGGCTCTCTGTGGGAGATGTGTGTAGTGCAATGCACAGTCATTTGTGGGTGAGGATAATGCCCACCCACAAATTCAATTTGTGTAACCCTTTCACTGCCGAATTTCGACAATGCCAATGGCATTCAGATGACACAAGCTAAATTCACTCAAAGTTCATGAAATTAACTTTATTGAAAAGAGGATCTCATAACAAAGATATTGACACCAAAATCGGAAAATTTCGTTATCCCTAAGTCAAGTTATGGGCGATTTTGTGTCACTGTTGCAAAATTTTCTGATATTTCGTCCCATACTATGCAGCAATAGGATTCCATGTTAGATACATGTTCATAAAATTTCGAAAATTGAAATATTTTCATAAAAGTGGGTTTAAATTAAAGGTGACAAAATTTGCAACAAAATGGTGGTTCAACCAACTTTTTAGGTTAGGGGCAATTCATGATCCACTTTTCATCCTCAAGGTCACCTCTATCAAAACTGAGTTTTTTAGTTAGAAAGAATCCTTGACTGGTATATATTGAAATCCCTCAAGCCATTCTTTTAAATGAGCTTTCATTTTTGAGATAAGTGAGAAAATGTGTAATTTTCTAATTAACCCTAACACTTTTGATCACTTCTTCGTTTAAAAACTATCTCCTCAGAAGTCAAAAATCACGGATTTTCACCTGGATTTGAACCCGGGGCCTCTCGTTTCCCAATCCGATTATCACTATGTCAAGCCACCGAGCAGGCGCTGGCAGCGATTTCGAGGTCATAGCTAACTCGGGTCTATAACATATTTGGACTTAGGCGAATTTCTTAACTTTGTGGAACGGGATATTGTGAGATTCATTGGGGTTAGGGTTAGTGTCGGGACCCGACAGTAATAACAACACAGTAGTCTATGGGGATTTTTGAAATGCTGAAAACCTTGTAACTTAAAAACGAATGGTCGGAATTGAGTGAAATTTTCAGCATACATTATGTTGTACTGTTCTTTTTATTTAGCTAGAAAAGAGGGGAGGGTCTTGTCACATCAGAATCATGAATTGCACCTTTAAGTACTTTTAAAGTTGGAGTAAAAAGAAGATTTTGCAAAATCAGGGTAAGTACGGGTCCCTGAAAGTCCTTGAATTTTATTTTGCAATTTCCAGGCCTTGAAAGTCCTTGAAAAACTGACTTTCAAAAAAAAAAGTCCTTGAAAGTCCTGGAATTTTTGAATGTCAGAAATGTTAAGAATTAATATGTCAAAAGAAATTACCATGCAATTATTTTTATATCTAACAATGAGCGAAAACAAATTTATTTTATTTGTTGACACATATTCCGCCGGCTGCCGCTGATAAGGGGAAAAGTCCTCGAATTCTTCTTGGAAACGTCCTTGAAAGTCCTTGAAAATATTTTTAAGTTGTTGTTTTCATTTTAATACTATTTTTAAACTTGTATAAAGTGATTTTTCGGAAAAAACATTTGGAAAAAAAAAAAATCTGCCTGCCCGCACTTGCTAAAAAAAAGTTGTGGAGGACAACCAACCAAACAATTGATTTTTTTGGCCCAATCTTGTAAATTTGATTGCCTTTACTATTTACAGCTAAACTTATTGTTTTCAGAACCCGCGTTTTGACCCAGAACAGTATGTGGAACAACTAGCATGGCGTGTCCAAGGTGGAGACTCAGCCGAAGGCAGGAGGGCGCTTGATGCGCGACAGCTACTCAGCGTCTTTGAAAGCACTATCGAAAATTTGAAACATATGAGCGGAAGAATGGAGGACAAAATTGGCTCGTTAGAAAGAGGATTAGTGGTGGAGCTAAAGTCACATGGGAAGAGAGTTGCAGATCTCCAAGAAATGAATAAGGTACCACAGTTAATTATGTAGGGTTCCCCAAGGTTCTATTATTGGTCCTATGTACAAGGTATGTGGGTTCCCCAAGGTTCTATACTTGGTCCTATGTATTATAAGCGGAAGAATGGAGGACAAAATTGGCTCATTAGAAAGAGGATTAGTGGTGGAGCTAAAGTCACATGGGAAGAGAGTTGCAGATCTCCAAGAAATGAATAAGGTACCACAGTTAATTATGTGGGGTTTCCCAAGGTTCTATTATTGGTCCTATGTACAAGGTAGGAGGACAACATTGGGAAGAGTGTTGCATATGTCCAAGAAATGAATAAGGTACTACAGTTAAGTATGTGGGGTTCCCCAAGGTTCTATTCTTGGTCCTATGTACAATGTATGTGGGTTCCCTAAGGTTCTATACTTGGTCCTGTGTATATAAGCAGAAGAATGGAGGAAAAAATTGGCTCATTAGAAAGGGGATTAGTGATGGAGAAAGTCATATGGAAAAAGAGTTGCAGATCTTCAAGAAATGAATTGGGTACCACATTTCTTTTATATAGAGTTTTGGGGATTCCACAGGGTTCCATACTTGGTCCAATGTATTAGGTATGTGGGGCTCCCCAAGGCTCTATTATTGGGTCCCTTGGGGTAAAGAGGGTGGGAAAACACAGGATAGTGTGGTGTTTAAGTCACATGGGAAGAGAATTGCAGATCTCCAAGAAATGAATAAGGTACCACACTTTCTGTGTACAAAGTATGTTGGTTCTTCCTAGGTTCTATACTTGGTCCTATGTATGTTGGGTTCTGCAAGATTCTATACTTTAATCTAAGGAACACTTAGTAGACGTGCCTCTTCACATCGTGAATTGATACAGATAAGCGTACGTGCATAACTGGACACAGCATAACTGCAGGAGACGCAACGCGCATTGCACGTATGACTCGGGCATCAGTATCTACAGCTCGCGTGTAACTGGGATTATGTTTACTTGCAGATGAAGAAAAACCTCATAATTCCCGCCTATTTAGTGTTGATATAAGTATATAGGCCAACTTGGTTCTATGTATGAAGTGTGGTGTTCCCAAGCTTCTGTATATTAGTTGTATGAATGCAGTAATGCGGTGCTCCCAAGGTTCTATTTGGCTCCTTTATCAGGGATAGGAGGATGAGTTAACTTAACACTTTTAATTACAGTACATCAGGCCAAGTAAAAATAATTATTTGTTTCCAGTAACATATTTTGAAAATTTTGGGAAGAAAGGAAAGCAATAAATTTTATTTTGCAAAAAAATATTATTGTTTTGAAATTTTGGGACGGAAGGAAGGGAAAAAAAAAAATTTTACCAAAAAAAATTGTTTCTTTCAAATCACAATTTTCATGAATTTTCAAACACATTGTCTGAAAACTGGAGTGATTTCACGGCAGAGCTACGGAACAACTAACCCTGCGTGTGGTTTAATTACACATGATGTAATGTGTATACACCATGGCACACGCACTGAAAGTTATACCATTGCCGCCGTGTCTTTCTCTCTTAATTTGGGACGGGCGGGTTACCGGAAACAAACAATTAATTTTATTTTGCCTCATTTCCTACCTGTAATATCTCAACTCTTTCTCAACAGACTGCCTTTGTGCATTTCCAAGAGCTAGACGATCATATCAACAACGTGGCCACGAAAGTTGTTCATCTTGGCGATCAACTTGAGGGCGTTAATACACCGAGGGCAAGAGCAGAAGAGGCGCAGAAACTCATCGGCTACTTTTCAGATTTTATGGATGAATATGGACCAACCTCAGATGTTTTTAACGACCCATTTAGAGTAAGTATACTCCTTAAAGGGACTAGCCTAGATTCCACTTAGAATTAAAAACCTATGGAAATGCTCTAAATAAAGCTTAAAAGTGTAGTAATATCAAAAAAAGGTACAAAAAATTATACAGAAATGACTAAAATTGAGAGATAACTAATTTGCAATATATAATTCTTTGATGGTGGTGTGACTATCTGGTGTTTTCTGAATCCTAAATTTGCACCTCAGATCTGGATTACCAGATAAAAAATCAAACAAAGCTCATAGAGATAATTTAATACATATTAAAAGAGAAACAATTTGATCAAAAGTCTTTTTAATCTTTTTAAATTTTGAAATAGAAGTTGTTTTCACATCTTTTTCACCAGCGAAAAAAAAATAAAGCAGGTAAAGAATTGCAATTTACTCCAATATTCCTCAAAATCATAGAAAACTACTTGTAGGTTATATCACTATAAACATGTCCTAACGATTCATGTAAAAAAATGTAGGTATAAAATTAGTGGGAAGAATTGCCACATGCACATTTCCCTAAGGGAGAACATCAAGCAGTGGTTGACCATCCAGAATGACTGGTTCTGGTCGTTTGATAAATGTGACGCGTTCAAGGAATTTTTATAGGGGAATTGGGATACGTCGCCATCTTGTGTCGCTCATGGAGCAGAGTTATTGTACCTCCGGATATAATCGGAGTTTGGTCCGATATCCAGGCAGATGGCGTAAATCTTCACTTGACGCATATACAGCGTGTGCACTTTGTTTCACGTGCAAACCATGTCTGCGTTTCAAGTTACGTGTATTGCGACTGTCTTGCTCTGATTAAAGTACGTACGCCAATATTCCTGCAAATCCGTTGTGAAGGCTCTCGAAGTGAGGCACGCAACCATGAGCGACAATCCAAGATGGCTGCCATCCCACAGGATTTACACGGCGATGAAATCAAAATGGCGGTGAGTACCAATTCCCCTTTTAAAATTCCTTGGACGCATTACATCAAGATATATGTTCGGTCCAAAAAATCAAAATTGAGTTTTTGGCATCAGTCAACCAGCGGGTCATTGAAAAGTACGTTATTTTCTTTTCTAGGCAAACCAAAGTGATATTACACTCTGTCTGATTTTTACCGGTGATGAAAAGTTTAAAATTGTTTTGAAATTTACAATTAATGCCACAATTTGATAATTAGGCTTCCAAATTCATCATATATGACCAGATAGTACCTCAATTTTCCTTAAACAAAGATATTTTCATCGTTCAAATCCAGAATGATGATAAAAATGTCGAATTTTAAACTACAATTTTATAGAAAATTATTTCTCAAAATTATCTTTGAAAAATTGCGTATTCTCACTTCAAATAACCAGGACACTCGTCATAATTTGGTAACACACAAAATAAAGGCTCGTTTTTCATGTCATTTGATTATTTTCTGAGAAAATTACTTGAAACGGTCAAATCCACGAAAATAAGGTGGGTTTGTCAATTTGTTAGAGGCAAAATGTTGAAGTTTAAAATCTTCTGTGGAGAAGGCTTCGTTAGCGATCAATAACTCTTTTGTCTACCCAATGTGATTAGCCAGTCAAGTGTGCAGCAAATTGCGCGGTGATAAACGTGGTTCAATTGAATATTCCTGGCACATGGTCTGTATACATAAAACTGCACGTGGTTGCATCTTGCCCTGTTTGAATTTCCGAACTTGCAACAGAAAACCCTACATTTCAGGTATAAATTTGACGGTGTTAAACAAGCAGGATACTTCTCATTTTCAGTGAAATGAATAATAAATATCTTGTTTGCACATTTATGTTAGTTAGAAATGGTAACATTACCGGAAACGGTCAAGTCCACGATTTTTGTTTTTTATCCCAGGAAAAAGGAAAATTCACATACAATGTTCAAACACTAATTTCAACCATTTTAATAAAATGCTATAATAATTATTTATTACAATGATTTTAAGAAAAGACAAAATCAAATCAAGCGTATAGATTTCCAGAAAAAGCTATCCAAATTGCGCACTATCATTCGGAAAAAATCGGAAATCTTCGGAACATGTTAGCAAAAGTTCCATTTCACAGAAAGAAATTGTGACCTTGCTTTTGTGCACAGACTGACCTGCTGGTTGACTGGCATGACTGGAAAGCTTGTTTAATCAGGTTTAAGTGATACCAAAATTGAAGGCATTGGACATTTGGTTACCAGGCTATGACAAAACAAAAGCTGACAACACTGACTGATTTAAAAACTCACTTCTGAGAAAAATGCATTTGGAAATCATGACAATTTTAAACTGAAGAGATTGCTGGTTTTCAAAGGAATCATTCCAAAACTCCATAGCAAGCAGCCAGCACTTATACTTGCTCAATTGACACCAAATTTGGCACTTATGCTCTTGAGATTGTAACAAAGACAATGATACCAAATTTGCAAGGGGAAATTGTCGCAATGCCCTGATATTTGTTTTGCAAATTTGACATATTTGGTACTCAAGTGACAGTTCCACGGACATTTTCAGCTAAAAATGGATCTGACGTGGTCACAAACAACTCAATTTTTTCTCATTAAGAGTGATTTTTTTTCAGAAAACAAGTTCATTCATTGAAATTATGTGACCCGCCATATCAACGGGTACCTTAAGGTCGGCATAGTAAATTACGTGATACGGATCGTTGAAGCTGAGCATAGTCAAACATTTTGAACGTCCAAAGTTGAATTTCTAATTTCATCAAAAACGTTATCTTTGAAGTGTATTCTATCATATTAATAATTAGGTTCAACATCCAAAACATAAGAAAAATGTGATAAAAATCAAGATAAAAATCCTCAAGTTTCACTCAATGCTAAAACTTTAAACTTTTTTCCGAATCAGTCTGATGCCTTTTACCAATTTGGATGTAACTTTGCAACCACACATTCAATGCCCAAAGTCATTTTAAGGCCTAAAATCTCAGCTTACAAATGAGACCAAAAAAATCAATTTTGATTTTGGGACCCTTAAAATACCTTTATGGCGAAAACATATACACACTTGAAGGACCTCATTTTTTACGATATCTGAAAATCTATCTCCCATCTTATTTTTCACTCATTGTCAACTTCAGACGGCCTTAACTCAGAATCGGGTTGCCGACAAGTTGTACCTTTTCATGTAATGCTTCACAAATGTATTTCCAATATATTTCTTATTGATTCTGAAGAAAATGCACCAATCATTATTGCTTTGAGTGCCACATTAGCCAAAACTTTGCGCTTCAAATTTAGAAGCCCCTGTCAATCAGATCACCTCATATGTGACATAAAAGCGATAATCTAGGATGGTTAGCCCTTGTTTAGGGCTGTCAATATTGCTCAATTTAGTGTATACCATGTCTGCTACTCTCTGAATCAAACTAAAATCCCAGTGAAAATACAGCCCTTGGAGTTCTTGGCTCACTCTTGCTGGAATCCTGGCAAAAGTATTTGATGGCTTCAACTGACTTTTCTAACTGTACAACACCACATAGAAGAAACAATCCAGGGGTCGATTTCACTAACGTTAAAATGAATCGCTAACCCATCGTAAGATCAAAACCCATCGTTAGTTACGACCACCTCTTGACCCCACGCAACGTTAACAAAGGGTTTGATTTTTCTAATGCATAATTCATATACCTTATGATGCGGGGAACACTTACGAAGTGTTTTCATGTCTTTGTGAAGTCTAATTGTAGTTATGAGCTGAACCCGTCGTTAGCTACGATGCATCGTTCTGTTAGTGAAATCGACCCCAGGTACCACCATGTGTGGACATTAACCTGCAGGCAGTTTTAAGTAAGTCAACTTATCTATAACTCCTGTAGTGTGGCCATGTGCAGCTTTCAATGATATATATTGCTTTAAATTTGCAGAGTGTAAATTTTCACTAGATTAAAATTCCAGAGTTTTACTAACAAAATACCTAATACATGTATATGATATTGATATGAACATGATGAAAAAGAATATTTTACTAAACCGTATAACATTTATCAGTATAGTGAAAAAAAACCCTGATTTCTTTGAGTTGAAAATAACCACACTTTCAAAAGTTAGTGAAGTTCTTTTTACACAAAGGGCATAGAACATTGATAATGTGTAAAAATGAGCCTACTGGCTATGTTCACAATCTCAAGTTTGGAAGTAAAAGTGTGCCTTTGGTCATTATCAGACAAATTGATTAAGTTGCGGTTAAGTTCATTAGATCTATGTTTAGATATCCAATTCAATTGGGAGTCATCAAGTCTTAGCCAGAAAAGCTAGTTCCCTTTCGCCCAGAGCGCTGCCCGGGCTCATTGCTGGGTCAGTGGGAGGGGAGATCAGTCGGAGGGGAGATCAGGGGAACAATACTAGTTCTAGTATGGTATCCATCTCCTTGACTTGATTATTATTTGAAAAATTAAAACCAAATCTGTATACAAGCTAACAAATGACATAACTTTAACTGCTGAGTTGATGATAGCATCTTCTGTTTTTAACTGTTTTTCACATATATTTACCCGGCAATTTAATTTTACAATTCTGCAATTGACATTTTACTGACCATTTTGACAATTTTACTTGAATTTAATTCTTATGTTAACAAAACTATCTAAACATATATATTAAAAGATGTTCCATTATTTCTTGACTTACTCCATTGTTTGATAGTCCTCCCCGACCAACCCTATTTTTGAAAATCAGAAAAAAGGTGTGTGTTTTTTCTATTTGCTGTGCAAAAGAAAATCGACCTTACTTTTTGAAGTTCTTGAAAAAGTTTCAATTTTTTTCTTTTCAAAATTTCACCTTTTGAAGATGTAATTAAAAAAGTATTTTTTATTAAATTGTCTGTTTTCCAGCTTCAGGAGGCGGCAGACATCATCCAGAAACTACAGCTGATTTCACAAGAACTTCCTCCTGGACAGTAAGTAATAACATTAGGCAAAAAAAAAATGTTGTGTTGCCCTCAGCGACCGACCCTATTCAAAAAAAAAAAAAAAAAAAGGGTCGGGAAAGCACTCAATTTTGCTCAGATTGGGTGTTTTTTGAGAAAATATTTTGAAAATAGTGGAAAATGCACCCACATTTCATAATTTAGGTGCTTTAAAAAAAAATTCTTCTTGGCCTTAGACCACATAAACAAAGTTGTTTCTCATCCAAAGGTTTCTCAATGTTTGGTGGGAGGGAGGTGTTTTTTGTAAATAGATTCATTTGTTGAAGGATTGAGTTCAAAATACAGCTGATTTTGCGTAACAAATCCAGAAATGTATACTCACGACTTAAGCTTTCACCATCTTGGATGATGGCTTGATCACAAGTGACTTGGTCCAACCAACCCTATTTTTGGTATTGAGTTGTTTTTTGTTTTGGGAGAGTGAGC
Source organism: Ophiothrix spiculata (assembly GCA_000969725.1). Lineage (NCBI taxonomy): Eukaryota > Metazoa > Echinodermata > Ophiuroidea > Amphilepidida > Ophiotrichidae > Ophiothrix > Ophiothrix spiculata. The sequence goes on along the minus strand of JXSR01S075024.1, from coordinate 55,157 downwards.
CATCCAGGTTTACCCTTGAAAGATTTTGACGGCACATTCAGGTACTGTCTTTTAAGCTCAATGTGATATAGGTGTTGGTTTGACAGTCAGCAGTTCTGACATAAAAACATCAAAAATGAAAGAATCCTTTAAGAAGGAAATTTGGATCCTGATTTTTGAATGATTTAGCTCAATATTTAATACATATTTAGCATTTTTTACACAAAAAGTGATGCGGCACCAAAAAAAAAGAAAAAAAGAAAGATGGGTACGTGGGTGGGGATGAGAAACAACTTTGTTTTTTCATGAGGCCTTACAATCCAAGTGCAAAATGATAGGTTTGGTTCCTGACTGCAGTGATAATAATCAGCAATGGTCTTTGTGATCTGTCTAGGGCATAGTGAGATCTGACTGCAGTGATAATAATCGGCAATGGTGCTTTGTAACCTTACTGCCATGATAAAACCCAAAGGCAACTTCCCCTCTAACTTCATATATTTTGAACTTACTGCCCTGATAAATCCAGCGACGCCCTCAATTACATTACACCAAACTTTAAATCGAAACCTTGATTTACCTTTATATAAGGTGTGCCAATTTTCCTACTAATTTGTTTTGAAGATTCTCCAAGTGTGGCACGTACAATCATAAAATGCTGACTCACCTACATAGCCAGGACTGCTTTATGGGTGACCCCGAACTGCGGAATGACCTTCAATTGGTAAAAATAGGGGCTGATTTTGCAGGTTTTCGCATCAAACCAGGGGTGCGCATGCTTCCTTGATCCGCACACTCCTGGCTACACCAAGGAATTTTAAAAGGGGAACCACTACTCACTGCCATTTTGATTTCACCACAGTGTAAATCCTATGGGATGTCAGCCATCTTGGATTGTGTCTCATGGAGGGTGATTGGGTTATTGTACCTCGCAACTTTTTACGGCTCCGCGTGCCACACTTAGAGAGTCTTTGCAACGGATTAGCGGGAAAATTGGCGTACTTTAATCAGACCAAGTCACAATACACGTTACTTGAAACACAGACATGGTTTGTGCGTGAAACAAAATGTACAGGCTGTATATACGTCAAGTGAAGATTTACGCGATCTGCCTGGATATCGGGCTAAACTCCAAATATATCCATGAGCGACACAAGATGGCGGCGTATCCCGATTCCACTATAAATATTCCTTGGGCTACATGCATAGACTATGACAAAAATGATAAATAACTGTGTTGTATACATTTTCTTGCAGATTTGATAAACCCAAGAAGAAGATTCAAGGTTAGTTATGCATTTATGGACACACACCACTTAATATGGACACACACCACTAAATAAACGCTTTTCAGCGATTACATCAACAGAGCAATGCGGGAGCATTTGTTAAATTGCACTCTTATTTAAGTAAAAGCTTCAAAAATGGTGGGAACTATGTTTTGGGGTAAATTTTTTTAAATCATGCTCTGTTGTACCAATGTAGTCAAACTGGTTAAAAGTTACCAAAGTTTGCTGGTTTTGTGAAATTTCAGAGCCAATTTTAAGTGTCTAGAGAAATTTTGTAGCAAGTTGGAGAAAATGAAATTTTGAGCACGTCCTATGTTCGAGGCGACCTAGCAAAAAAATTAACACAGCTCATCATAAATATTTTTTCACCATGTGAGATCATCTAGACCATAATCTCATAATACATTTAAGAGTTGAACTCTTTACAGCCAAGATATATGCCATGATCTGGAAGCTGTTTTGTGTGAAGATTGTATTCCAGTTAAGCTTTCAATATCATGTAGTTGCTCCATACTATCCAGATTCGGATCAACTGAATGATCGATGGATTCCAGATCTAATTTCTTAATTAATTCTGAATAAGTGATAATTACAGCAACAATAATATTCAATATATAATTGATTTTAATTTATTAGTTATGAATAACTAAACATTTGTTACATGTTTTGGCAAAAGTTACAAATTTGCATCGTGATACAAAATCCTCAATGCGAGAACTTGTCGCAAATTGTGGTTTACAATTCAGTGATGTTTAGAATTTAGATGCTTTTTCAATTATTTGATTTTGTAAAAAGACAAATATAGTATCATTAACCAGTAATAACCCTCTGTGTGCCGATAGAACCTTCACATAGGACCAAGTACTAAAGAACCTTAGGGAACCCCATGACTACAGTGTGTGTCAACTCTTGTGATTTTTTTACACAAAATCTATAAATGATAGCATAATTTTTTTCACGGATATAAAAAGACCAATTCAATAGCTTCCATTTAAAAACGAATTTTGAAAATTGATACACGCAATCGGAGTTTACGTCAGTGTGAAGAAATTATGTCTTTTATATACTCGCCACGGGTAATAAATAGCTTATGCCAAAGCAACATATCCAAATTGTAAGTGTTTATATGTGATTAGTCAAGTGGAACAGCTCAAGATATTTAACATAAAATTGTTTCTCATACGGCATCAAAAGCCATAAATTATCTGGAAACGGGCACAATGAATGTTGTGTGGTGTTTTTTGCTAGGCAATTTTCAAATTGAATCGAGTTCCGTATAAGTGCATGATTTGCCAATTTGCAACATCTGAAAGTTATTGTTAAATGACAATCAGAAGCATGCAATAGACATCACAAAAAATTATTGCAAATAGATATCTATCAATATTTTAATATTTTAAGCATTTCTACAAATTATTTACTGCCCTGAACTTATTTTGTGAAAAAAATTGTAAAGAGACATCTTTATTTAAATAAAGACAGGAGGTATTTCCATTTTAAAGATAGGTAAAATTTTCTATTTAATCAATAGCAAGTATTTAGTATAATCATTAAGTTCTTTATGAGTAGTCAAACAGAGCTTTCAACATTAGGTTTTGGCAATTTTGAAAGTAAAATTATATTTTAAGGTAAAAATACAACTTAAAATCTCTTGCAGACAGATATAGATTTCTGTCTTCATTGAAATGGAAAGGCAACAAATCAAATCTGTGGTGAGCTTTCAAAACTGGTGCCTTTACAGAATCCTCCCGTTCTTGGAAATGAAATGACAAAATGCTCTCATTTTTTTTGCAAATTAAAGACAAAAAAATGTACTACCAATTCAGATGATTCCAAGTTTCAAAATAGAGCGGGAAGTATTTTTTTACATTTATTTATTCTGAGTGCTAATCATTTTGATACACCCTGTACATCATTATTTTGTTTTCAGATAAATACAACCAGATTGAAGATGAATTGATTGAGGATTTCCGTCAAGCTTTCAAACAATGGGATCCTGTGCGTATGCGTGAACTTGCTAACGTTCTTACACACTTTAAGGTAAGAAGGTTCTTAACCCTTAGGCGATAAAAAAAAATCCTTCAAAAATGCAAATTTAGGGTCGGTCGGGCCCGTAAATCAGGTTTTTTTTATTTTTGTCGCCTTAACCCAGATTTCCATGAGCAATTGAGCATGTATAGCGTATTTGTACTTTGTCCCTATAGCTTAAGCCAAGAAAAGGGATATTCTGATAGCATGCTGAATTTGCATAATTTATGCAAATATTGATTTAATTGCTATATTTTCTGAACAGAAAAGGCAACATTCATGATATAAAAACAGTAAAGCATCTGTCACATTGAAACAATAAAAATAAGCCCCTAGTTATATTATACTTTAAACGCCAATGTTTTCACGCTCAGCAATTTTTCTCAAACTGTCGATTTAAAACACTAAGCACGTTCTAATTTTTGCGCTCGTAATTTTGTTAACATGCTGCAGTATGTACAAACCATTTTCGTGGTACATTTATTTCGCTCTAGACAAGTTGAGCATGAAAGCGCAAAAATAAGTGTAGCACAAAAAAGACCATATATACAGTAAAATAAATGTAGTGCAAAAAAAGACCAGTCATACAGAAATGCATGATAAAGCCCTGGTCACTTTTGAGATAATGATAAAGCATCAATCACACTATAGCAATGATAAAGCACCAGTCACTGTAGCATGAATGTTAAATACCTGTCACACTATAGCATTAATGATAAAGCACCAGTCACACTGTATACTTTGATCAACACCAAATAGGCGGGAATTTGAGGCTTTTCTTCATCCGCAAGTAAACATAATCCCACTTACACGCGCGCCGTAGATACTGATGCGCAAGTCACACGTACAATGCGCGCTGCATCACCTGTAGTTGCGCTGTGTTCAGCTGCGTGCACGCTCATCTGTATTAATTCACAGGGTGAAGAGGCCCGCCTATTTGGTGTTGATCAAAGTATAGCAATGATGATACAGTGTAGGTCACTTTATAATGATAGAATATGAGTTTCAAGGGTCTTTGTTTTATTTTTGTTGTTGTTGTTTTTACCAATGGATATTATGAAAAGTCTACTTTAGGGCCCCCCCCCCCAAAAAAAAAAAAAGTTGGTTGGTTGTCCTCCACCGCCAGCCCCTATTTTTCGAAACTGGAAAAAAGCTTTAACTGTACTATACCGAGCCTAATTTTCAGATTTCCAAAAAAAAAGGGTTTTTTCTTTGAGAATTTAAATCATTTGAAAATATTTTTCATGTTGTTGTTTCATATTGTTTACATTTTAATATTGTTGTTAAACTTGTATAAAAAGATTTTCCAGTACAGTAGACTTATTTGCATCGTTATAGAGGCCATAATTTGGTGTAGCTTTGACTTACATTTGAAAAAAAAAAAATCTATAAAAAAAAATCTGCCCACCCGCACTTGCTCAAAAAAAGTTGTGGAGGACAACCAAACAATCTATTTTTCAGAGCCAATTTTAAGTGTCTAGAGAAATTTTGTAGCAAGTTGGAG
>JXSR01S075024.1:7386-17821 GCA_000969725.1 Ophiothrix spiculata | reverse complement strand
AAGATAAAGAAATATGACAAGAAATAAATGGCGTATGCCTGCCTCATTGAGGCAAAAGAGAAAAAAAAGATAAAAATCAAAAATTTGAGAAAACCCTTCCTAGACATTTATTTCTAAATTCTAAAAAGCAAAAAAAATTCAGCATTTCACAAATGCAAATTTTAGTTATTCTGTTAATTTCAGAAATTTTTTGGGCAAAATATATGGTTGTTGGCATTTTTTGCACAAAATTGATATTTTGGGTCAAAAACTGATATCATCATCATGTTAAAGATAAAAATCTGCTTCTAAAAATGTAAACTGTTATATAGTTTATGCAATTAGTTTGAGAGTTAGAGTCCAAAAATGGTTTATGCCATTGGAAGGTCTACCCCAGCCTTAACCACCTCAAGGGTGTCCAGTTCATGTCAAATGCCTGACTCTCAGGGGTGCAAAAAAAAAGAGAACAATGAATCCAAGAAATATTTTATTCTTTCAAATTGAATCTTTAACTATTTTTTAATGTAATGTGAATGAGTGATGAATCCCCGGGAGGGGTACTTAGTACAAAAGTGATTATGGGGATGTGATTCCAACATAGGATAGCAAAATAAGGCTAGTTGGTATGTCTATGGGTCCTTTTTCTTTTGAAAATGTGGTATTTTCATGGGTTGATTTTTCAAAATTCTCTAAAATTTGCCCCCAAATTTCTGAATATTTGAATAAAAATCAGAAAATTTGTCCAATATTAGCTCAAAAAAAAGTTTTACCTTGAATTTTACGTTTTATTTCAACTGTCAAGATTTCCCATAATTAAAACGGGCGGGATCGTACTTAGAAACTGAGCACTTCACACGTAAGTTGGGCGATCAAAATTTTAAGAGCATTAAAAAAGGGGGGAGAGAGAGAGAGAGATCACATAACGCATAGCTAATTTCCTTTAAAAAATATTAAAAATTGCATACCGCATAGCATTTTTGCAGATGGTTTCTGAGACAAACCTTTTTTTCTTGGCCTTATAAGTGGTTTTTTTTTCTGGTTGCTATTGTAACAGGTACACTTCTGATCTTTAGCGCTCTCATGTTGACACGGGATGTTGACTCCCGGCTAATGCCCCGAATATCCCAGGCCGGGTAACAAACGACATGCGCATTGTAATCATGCATAAAGACCAAAACATAGAAGTCTTTGCTTCAAATCCAATGATTTCTATTATTTTGAACTGCACAATAGATTCGCTGGGCTCCGACGTCAGATGATGGTGGCCATGCCTCTTTACAAACATATATTCCGCCACAGTATCGGATGTTTAATTTCAATACCTAGAAAAGTAAATTCTCAAATGAACTTGAATTACTTTGCTATGAATGGGGTTCATGCGTTAACTCCAGCAGATTTAGAATACTATTATTATTTGAATAAAGGTAAAAATATGAGTTTTGTAATTTTTTCAATATCAATGCGCCAATAGAAAGACACGTAAAATGTACCCTAAATTTGCGTTTTCAAAATCCCTAGTCCATAAATTTAGTATCTTCTTCTAAATCGCCATGATCGCGGCCGCCCCCGCCTGCCGACGTCTTATCCATAAGACACCTGTAACCGTTTATCAATCTGAAGCACTTGATTTGCCCATATCCTGACGACATTTTTGTTTTGAGCCTCAAACACACAGCATACGTGGCACTTTGTTGATTGCACAAATTTCTTTTAACACGTAGTTAAACGTAGTGTGTCATGCAGAGGTCGCACATGTAAACATCATCATTTTGTCGACCTCTTCATCAAAGCCTTCCACTCATTGCTGTGTAGTTAGATAGGGCAAGTGAGAAATCACGATGTGTAATTCTACAGGTTAAAATTTTGACTAATTATGATCAGCAGTTACCTGCGTTGCTGGGCAGTCTGTGCCATATAGTGAAGCGCGGACATCGAGGGTACCAACGTACACAATAGACTACTTTTGCGTGTCTCACAACGCACACTAAAAGAACCATTAATATGGATATTCTGCACGATCGGCCACAAACTACAAACTTGTGCACAGACCATGTTGTGCACAGTTCTTTCTACGCGTATTATGGGACATGCGAAAGTGGTGCACTGGTGTACAGATCATTTATGTGGCAGGAAGTAATATTTCTTTCAAAATGTTCCTTTTTTGTCATAGAACATTAGCTACAATCTGTGGTTGGATCAAGCATGTCCTTGCATCTGAACAGAAGAAGACGGATTTCAAGAGGGATTCAGAGAGTGGGCCAATAGAACTCTACTCACCCGTAAGTTGAAAACAGATTGCTAATCCCTACCTTGATAAAGGGACCCAATAATAGAACCCTTGGGAACAACATAAAGAGACGGATTTCAAGAGGGATTCAGAGAGTGGGCCACTAGAACTCTACTCGCCTGTAAGTTGAAAATATTGCAACTATACTGATAAAGGGACCCAGTAATAGAGCCCTGGGGAACAACATAAAGAGACAGGTTTCAAGAGAGATTCAGAGAGTGGTCCAATAGAACTCTACTCACCCGTAAGTTGAAAAAAGATTGCAACTCCCCACCTGATAAAGGGACCCAATAATAGGACCCTGGGGAACAACATAAAGAGACATATTTCAAGAGAGATTAAGAGAGTGGTCCAATAGAACTCTACTCACCTATAAGTTGAAAATAGATTGCAAATCCCTACCCTGATAAAGGGATCCAATAATAGAACCCTGGGGAACAACATAAAGAGACTGGTTTCAAGAGGGATTCAGAGAGTGGGCCAATGGAACTCTACTCACCTGTAAGCTGAAAACAGATTGCAAATCCCTACCCTGATAAAGGGACCCAATAATAGAACCCTGGGGAACAACATAAAGACACAGGTTTCAAGAGAGATTCAGAGTGTGGGCCAATAGAACTCTACTCACCAGTAAGTTGAAAACAGATTGCTAATCCCTACCCTGATAAAGGGACCCAATAATAGAACCCTGGGGAACAACATAAAGAGACAGGTTTCAAGAGGGATTTGGAGAGTGGGCCCATTGTGTTGTGAGTACGATGACGTCACGTGCAAACCCTCTATTCGTAAAAATGGCTTAGATTATCTCCCTCCTACATCAGGCCAAAAAAAGTTATTTAACAGCCCAATAATCTCAATTTTTCTGCTGATTCATTTTGCTTTACTGTTTTCAGGCTTGTGCTAAAGTGATACCATTTGTTGAGAAGCAAGTGAACAAAATCAAATTTAGTCTAGATGGGAAGAATATCAATGCCGTCTTGCTGGAGTTCGGGGTGCGATTCCACAAAGTGATCTTTGATCATCTACAACAGTTCCAATACAACTCATTAGGTAAGTCAAAAAATGGTGCGATCAGTAAAGTTTTAAAAAAAGGAACACAGCGTACACGGAGGTGCGTTTACGCAATACATATAAGTTTATCTGTAAACATTTTGAATTTAATTGATACTTTTTCAGAAAGATTTTCTTTGTTGAAAGGTATTCAAACACGCTACAGAGTTGTTCATGGCCAATCAACAACTCTGCATCTGATGCGTCGGCGTATTTTTATCACAAGTTGAAGAAGAGAATCAGGTGCTGTTAATGGCTGAAACGGCTGAGAAGTAACGTACCAGTTACAAAGAGCATACATGAGCTACGAAGAAAAACGGATTGAAATTAAAGTATAAAAATACGCGGACACATGGATGCATCGCTGTTGATTGGCGATGAACAACTCTGTAGCGTGTTTGAATACCTAAATGACTCAGATCTGGGTGAGGATCCACCTACAATGATTGTGACACACCTCCTTAGGTAAGGTGTCATTTGTCATCAAATAGATCGCTCCAGGTGTTCTTTTTGGAAAAAATGTCAAAGTTCCAAAACAGACAAATGGTCAAATTATGGAACTTTAAGCTCATTCCACACAAATTTAAACTTTTTTTGACTTCAAGCAAAAAAATCAGTTTTTATTTGACCATATAAGCAGGTTTTTCACTCATAAGTTTGTTACTTGGTACGTGAGAAGTATTTCCCAAACAGAAATTGTGTAGTTTTTCTATCCGCGCATGAATGAGCATGTTTTAATTCAAAAATGTCACAAACGCTACGAAAAAGTTACACTTAAATGTCACAAACATTACCAAATGGTTACCAAATAAAACAACGCATTAAAAGAAATCCTCGCGATAGAATTCCCTACAACTTTATGAAATTATTTGTAAATTTGTCATCTGTGGAAAGCACAATACAAAATTCGCTAACACATCAGAGAAGTTTTACTTGTAAGTCATTTAGAGCAAAAAACCATATCCGTGCGATGTCACAAACGTTACCGTTTGGAATAGATTTTAATGTGGGGAAATAATAAAGAAGTTAAATTTCACTATAGTCCGGGACTTAACTTGGTTTACGTTGATATATGTGATGTTGCGTTTCAATATCAGTCTATCAGCACTGCTCAAATGTCCCAACTGCACATGCTCGATGTGTTTGCGTCAAGCGTGAATTCAGCTTTAGCCATTCTCTATAATATTATCTGATGATTTTGATGGATTGGATCATGAATCTGTCATTTTTATTTTCATTTTCTCCTCAGGTGCTATGCTTGTTATTTGTGATGTGAATGAATACAGAAGATTAGTTAAGACGTTCAAGGTAGGCAGCTTGTATACTCTTATATTCTTTACATAGATTTTTGTCATCTGCTTTGTATCATATGGCATGGAATAGTTTTGCCTAATTTATAACATGTAAGGTATTAAAGAACTTAAAATCAAGTTGGGGAGGCACAATACACCACAAATCACAATGTTATAAACCTATAGGTTTCTCATGTTATAAACCTATAGGTCTCCATGAATATATTATTAACCCAGTAGAGAAGGCATAATGCACTGTAAATCGCAAGCATTTTCTTATCAGGTGTACAGGTTCCCATCATAAATACATTATTTGAAATGCAAAATATGTTATGTAACCTTCCAGTCATCATACCAGAACAAGTTGTGAATGTAGAGCAACTTGTAAATTTGTTTACATGATGAGACCAAGGAACTTATACAAGAATCTGGATTTGCCGCCATTTTGATTTTTGACTGCCGTGTAAATCCTATGGCTGGCAGCCATCTTGGATTGTCACTCATGGAGGTTGAGTTAGGCTGGCATTTTACGTCTCAGCGTGTCACTTTTCGAGAGTCTTCTAAACGGATTAGCGGGAAAATTGGCGTAAAATGATCAGAGCCAGTCGCAATAAACACTATTTGAAGTGTAGACTCGGTTTGCGCATGAAACAAAATGCACAGGCTGTATATACATCATGTGAAGATTTATGGGATCTTGCTGGATATCGGGCCAAACTTTGAATATATCTAGAGCGAAGGTACAATATCTCAACAAGATGGCGGCTAGTCCAGATTCCCCTATTAAAGTTCCTTGGATGGGACATTTTGATAATAACATCTCACTATTTATGCTATGCAATCTTCTAGTAGTAGTCGTACCAGCTGAGAACCTTAAAGTAAGGAAGGCAATCTGCAATATAAAGCATTTTCTTCTTATAATGTTTACAGGTACCCATCGTGAACACCTTATTTGAGATGTTGCATACATTATGTAACCTTCTAGTTGTCGTACCAGAGAATCTCAAACAAGTCGTCAATGGAGAACAATTGGTAAGATTTGATTTTATAAACAAACTTTTGTTTGATGCACTTAATTGTTAGCATTTTGAAATTATGTGTAGATTCACTTAGACATAGTATCATAACATATTTGTTTGGAACCAATGGCTCAAAATATCCCTCATAAGGGCTTTGCACACATGATTTTGGAATTACACAGCACATGACATTGATATGGTAAAATGGTTCACTGCACAAAGTAGATTTTGCACAAAAATCTTGCCTTTAGCTATTAAGGGGTTTTCTCAGAGATGCAGTTGTTTTCGACTGCGGGATAACGAAAATTTGTTATTGTAAATAGCAAAAAATTAAAAAAAGTGTTTGCATCCGTTTTGCACACTAAACACATGCTTAACTAACGCGTTTGGTCAATCACGCGCTGCATTGCTGCGTAATATATACGCGGGAAATTATGCAGACGCAGATGTGCCATCAAAGTAATCAAATTTTATTGAAAAATGCTTGTTTTTGTCATTTTTCTTGAAAACTAACAAGGTTACCCTATTTTTTTATTTCAGTATTTTGAAGTACGCAAAAAATGCTTTAACATATGTAAAAATTAGAAAAATCAATGGAGCATTCATTATTTTACAAGCACATAATGATCAACTTTTTGAGCTTTCCCCATACTTTGTTTGGTAAAACGGGTGATTTTTTTGGAAAATATGTACTTGTTTGAGATGCCTGTATCTTGAAAACGAGCACGGTGACGTATATTTTTTATTTTAGATTCGATGGAGATTTTGCATCTATGAGAAAACCCCTCAAATCAATCACTTGTTATGCAGCACAGCAACAGTGCCAGCAATAGTTGATAGAAATGAATCAATAGTGATAAAGAAGAATCAGTGCCAGCATAATAGCAGGTTGCACAACTAAGGGCATGTTCACACAGTAGAATTTGGTCGTGACTCTATACTCAGTCATGAGCCGCTCACAAGCAAATTCCCAGTATGATTGCAAATATAGAAAGTTTGTCGCTCATGACCAAAAGTGACGCGCCACTAGTTTTAACGCGCAAGCCATGTCCCTGTGTGAACACAACTGCTAAGTTTTCTCGCTCTAGAGCTGCTCACGACTAGTCATGACTATTATGTGTGAACACAACTGCTAAGTTGTCTCGCTCTAGAGCTGCTCATGACTAGTCGTGACTATTATGTGTGAACACACCCTTAGTCACACAAAGGGCTCGGTCACACATCAACGTATTTAGGCCAACAAACGCATAACAAAACTTTCACATACTGAAGGTATGTCTCGCAACACCACTGTATGGATAATGAATTGAACGTACCTCTAAGGCGACAAAAATAAAAAACCTGTTTTACGGGCCCGACCGATCCTAAATTCGTGTTTTTTAAGATTTTTTTAGTTTTGCCAAAATCATAAAATCAGTCGTTTTTGGCCAAAATTTAACAATTTTAGTTATTTTTTTATAGAAAATTTCTTTGTACAAAAAATTCAGTATTTTTCCTAATTTTTTCAGATTTTTGGATTATTTTAAGCAAAAAAAAAATTAGGAAAAAAAAATTGCCTCACCGACCTACTGGAAAGGTCCGCCCGACCGTAAAAGAGGATTTTTTTTCCGTCGCCTAACGATCACATAAGGAACAACAATGAATAAAACATTTTAGTGTATATTAGGCATACATTTGGCTCTTTACCTTAACGTGTGACAGAGCCTAAATGATTTACTAGATATCAAGATCCAGGTACTGTAGAAGTCAATGTTTTCGCAATTTTGCAAATTTAGTTAAAATGGTGAGAATTTAATTTAGCGGTTTTCATGTCATTACAATAGAAACCTAGTACAAAAGACACTTTTTAGTTTTGCGTGACCACAGTTTTTCAAAACACCTCCTAAAGGGTGATTGTTTCTGTATACCGTTTTGACACTAGGGTCTGAAAAAGTACCCTATTTCTTGAAAATGAGCTATAATGGCTGTTTTTTGATACCCTAAAAGGTGTCACCTTTTGTCCTCAAAAACAACCCTAATTCACCTTTTTCTTGGTCACGCTATGCCTGCAGCATTATACTTGAGTGGTCCCCCTGGGGGTTTTATGGCCAAGTAGAATCAAATTTTGATTTTTCCTCACCAAAATATGAAATGAAAAACGCTGTGTTTCTGTAATTATAGGTGACGAACAAAAACCAAAACCTGTTTTACAGATGGATGGACCTTTCCAAGTAGAGTTAATCGATTTTCTGAATTTTTTTCCTGAAAGTTAAAGGGGCAATTTATAATTTTGATGTTGCCTCTTTTCTAGCTTAATAAAAGGTACAATTACATAAATATATACTGAAAAAGTTAGAAGCTTTACAGCATTTTGAAAATCCCCATAGACTTCTGTGTTGTAATTACTGTCGGGGCCCGACAATAATTAGAAAATGACACATTTTTTCACTTTTCTCAAATATGCAAGCACATATGAAAGAATGGTTTGGGGATCGTAACATATACCACTTGAGGATTCTTATAAGCTTAAAAAAAATCAAATTTGATAATGGCGACCTTGAGGGTGAAAAGTGGATCATGAATTGCCCCTTTAAAGACGTAAAATAGCCCCAGAATCTGAAAATCAAGAGAACAAATGAAACTGTTGTACAAAGAATTATCCTTAAAAAGTCATCTTAATTTATTGAATTTTGATTAAAACAGCTATTTTCATGAATGAAGAGATTTATACGTGCTGGTTGAAGACGCTAAATAATAATTTTAAAACAATGCATCAGCACTCACGTTTTTGGTCTAATAATTTCAGAGAAACCCTTCTCCGTCCTAAGCTATTTCCATGGTTTTGGCAAAATTAAAATGCAAACTTTGGAATAGTAGGACCTGTAAAACAGGGTTGGTTAATTTTTTTCATCATCTAATTAAGAAATTCTATGAAAATCCATTATACACCTATTTAGGTCAGTCTGATTCCAAACCAAATGTCTGCAAATTTCATCTAGTACCTAAGATGGCAAGTTTTCCATGATTTAAAACACCAAATCCTGTGATTTTCTGTGATGTAATTTCACATGGGGGAAGCTGTTTACACTCATGGGATAACCCATGCCTGGTAAAAACAGATGAGAAAAGACAATATTTGCATTATGTGAAAAGTTGGTATCTTTTGAAAAGAGATATTATTTTTATTAACATTACCTCACATTCTCATTATTTCTGCATCATTCCCCCCCCCCCCCCCCCCCCCACCCCCGTCAATTCTGTGTTTTCTGTTTTTATCGTAAAATTACGTGAATTTTTCTGGGAAAACTTGCCAGCTTAACCTAGCCAAGTCACCTCTGCACATACTGCTGCTTAAACAGAACTGAAAGAATAAAGCTGAAAGCTTTTTTGTTCCTTTTCCTGTAGTAAGATTACCACCCTAAAATGCACTGCTTTAGTTCAAAATTGCAAATAGCACATTTGATGATGTTTTTGTGTATAATTTGGCGCTTTAGCTCAAAAGTATTTGTTTGTCTCTTTACATTTAATTTTCACTGGAGTGAAGTCAATGGATGGAAATGTGCTACTGAATTGAGTGCATATAGACCGAAATCCAGTTTCAATTTGCTGTCCAAGTGATTATTTTCTGGCTTGCTGAAGCAACCAGTCCATAATATACACACAGCTCAATGAGCTCATGGTGATTTTATAATGCTTCTTTGGCACTTGAATGTTTTGAGTGAGGAATTCAAATTAAAGGAGCCAAGTCCAATTGGGTCAGCAGTTTTTCAAACTTTCTGAGATTTTGGTACCAAAATATTCACCATATTTTTCTCATTGCCCATATGAAATTTTGTGGCTGAAACATGTTGCGTTTCAGAGATATAAGTGAAAATGTGTTAAAATTATTAATTTTATGGTAAACATAAAATTATTTACACAGTAAAGAACAGGCAAATGGAAAATACAAAATTGCTCATAAAACCAAAACAGTTGTTCCGATTTGACTGAAATTTGAAAATGAAGCATCTTAAGTGAAACCTAAATTTTGAAAAATCAGACCATGTACCTTTAATTCCATGAGCCACGTGAAAAGTGTGGATCGGTTGCCAAAGATATTATCTGATTATGACATCACGTTGACAGCGAATTGTGTATAATTGCCAGATAGCAAAAATGCAGTATTTGTAAATCTGTATTTATTCAGGTTACTCAATACGAGACTGACTTGGCTAGAAAAATCTTATGGGTCTTCTGAAAACAATCCTCAATTTACTGTCATGTTCAGAATGAACCCTTGTTTAGTTGTGTGTCTGTCTGTAGTATAGTATCGTATATGTGTTGTCTTGTGTCTGTCTGTCTGTAGTTGGATAGTAAAAATAATGAGGATTCTGATATTGATGAGACTGACGATGATGATGACGATGATGTGTTCAAGAAAGATGAACCTCCCAGAACACCATTGGTAAGTTTTGCTCCCGGGGGAGAGGGTACCCATGAAAATGGCAATGATGACATCTTCAAGTTAGACGTATCTCCCAGGAACGGACTCAGGGTGCCATTGGTAAGTTTTGCTCCCGGGGGTGGGGGTACCCATGAAAACATGAATGATGACATCTTCAAGTTAGACTAGTCTCCCAGGGCCTGACCCAGGGTGCCATTGGTAAGTTTTGCTCCTGGCGGTGGGGGTACCCATGAAAACAACAATGAGGACATCTTCAAGTTAGATGAGTCTCCCAGGGCCGGACCCAGGGTGCCATTGGTAAGTTTTGCTCCCGGGGGTGGGGTACCCATTAAAACATCAATAATGACATCTTCAAGTAGGATGGGTCTCCCAAGGCTGGACCCAG